>VDFB02246787.1:52207-62461 GCA_007258455.2 Sequoia sempervirens
TTTTTTAGGATTCCAGAGCCTCTCTACATTGCACTTCAGTTTCCAGGTGCACCTCTCCATTCTTGTTTATATCTATTATTGTTTACTTGCATTCTTAGGTCATTTTGCATACATCACTATGTTTTCAAACAACTTGCATATCTTAGATTTTGTATTAATAAGTCATTTTATTTATCAATTTATTGCATTTATACATTGCATTTAGGCATACTTCATCCATCCTTGCATTAATTTGAGTGTATACATTTCCCATTTTGGCCCATCTTTCTCCTTTTAGGTGAAACCCTAGAAGTGTAAGAAAACCCTTGGAAGCCAAAATATTTGTAAACATCCTTAATATGGTACAAATATCAGACATTAAACATCATGGGCTAGGTTGGTTACCAGCATCAATAATTTTATTTCATAGCTATCATTTTGCATTTATAGAAATATAGTTAAACAAGGTTTTCATATGAGCGTTGGTTTCTCGTGCAAATTTTTGAATACCCAGAATACTGAGAGGGTGGGGTTGAATTAGTATTCTATTAAATTTTGAACACAACTTATCCAATCACCAAATCATATTAATAGAAATAAAAATGAAGGTATGAATCATCCAAAAAGTCATATAACACATGAACACCAGGATTTTTACGTGGAAAACCCAAAATGGGAAAAACCACGGTGAGGATTAGCTCACAATACATTATATCTGGATATAGTATATTATAGGGGCTCACTGCCAGGACACACTGTCCTTATAAGGCTCACAACCAAAATTAGATACAAAACAAAGATGGCTACTTAGCCAAAATGTGAATTGATAAAAGTACACCTTCCTTGTGCTGAATTTTAGTTCCCTTGAAGCTCTAAATACAAAGTATTGCTCTGCTTAGCAGTCGCTCAACAATTTTTCCCTTATTATGATTTCACACCTCTGAATTCTCATGTTTACATCATATGAGACCTTTCACACCTGATTTACCACTTATTCCTTCTCATCCATGTTACAACTCAAAAATTTCTCACATATAAATACCCAATTACATCCGCATACATCAATTAGGCCGGCCTAATTAGATGTAACCAAAAATAATTCAAAAATAGCTTTGTTGGCTTCACACATGATTCAAAAACTTCTTCACACTTAGACCAAACATGCAATACATAATTTAGGTTGGAATAGACCTAAAGTAGATCCTAAAAACATCTGCAATGTATATTTAATCTTCATAACACATATCATGTATTAGGTTGACTAGGAAATCGACCTAATCACAAAACTTTCAATCATGCATACACTTCTCCATACAAGCAACTTCCAAATTTGATATTTCTTCAAATTCACATTTTGTTGACATCCGTGATTCTAAATTTAGAACCATAGACAAAAATAATTCTTCTCAAGGAAATGCAAAATCTCCCACTGATATACTAAACAGAGAAATGACTGTGATACTCAGAGCTAAAATTTTTCATGCATAATTTCTAGGATATTTCACAACACATCACAAAATCTTGATTTTACTTGGATCTGATAGACTTCAAACCATTGTTAAAAGTGTAGAGTGAGGTCATGTAGTTTGGTGGAGTGTGGACCCAAAAACTGATGCATTGAACCAAAAAATAGTAAGTAGAAGTACTTATCCAATTTCCTGTACAACCATATTTACCAAACCAAATTGTTCTATACACATATCTTCTGTAGCACTTCCAAATCATACTAAGCTGATCATAACAATGTTGAAATCAATGACAACACTAGATCAAGTAGTAGTTTGAAATTCATTCCTATGTTTCCAATAATCCAAAACTTCCAAAAATCTCCTTCTTCTTTTTCTTCTTCCAACAATCACCAATTTTCTTTCATAGCTATCATTTTGCATTTGTATAAATCTAGTTAAACAAGGTTTTTATATGAGTGTTGGTTTCTTGTACAATTTTTTGGTGCCCCAAGCCCCATTAGGCCATACATTCCTATAATCTTCTCATAGATAAGTTTTCCCAAAGTTCTAATATTGATCATTTGAGTTATTCCCCATCTCTAAGCCGTGTAGGACCTTAGTTGGACATTTTCTTTTGTTCACGGGCCTTTTGTAGTAAAGTTTGAACTTGATGAAGTTGTGTGGATCCCTTCAATCCTAGAGGCCTAATTTCAAATCATAATGCATTGAGGTGCCACGTGGTGTCTTTTTGCACCACTTGAAAATGGTAAGTGGTGCTTGGTTATATTAAGCACCCACTCTGGCACCAATGCCACATGTCAAACTAGTGCAACCCAATGAAGTTCACAAGTATTTAAAGAAACTACTGGTGCATGATTGGCTAAGATCACAGGCACACTAACCGGTCACTTGCTTTCGCCCATGGTCCTATTTTATGATTACGTTTTAATATTTTCAAAAATATGTAGTTCCCAGCTAGCTTAGAGGATATAGTGTATAGTGTGTATGTGATGAGGTGCCACGTGGCATCTTTACATGCAACCAAAAAAGTAAGTTTTGTTTATTATTTTATTAAGTGATTTCTCCCATATAAAGCCACATGTCATGCTAGCATAGGCTAGAGAGGCTTCTAAGTATTGAAAGTAATTGAAGTTGTGCAATTGGTTAGGATTTTGGTGGGTCCACTACGAGGTACAAAAGGGAGTTGTTATGAGACACATTTGTGCACACTTTGAAGGGAAAGGGCTCATTTATGGGCAGCTTGGTTGTTGTAGGTTTTTAGCACTGCTAAAGATGGTGCTAAACATAGAAAATGCTCTTGTTGTCTTGGAACATAAATACGTGACACCATTTAGCTCTCTTGGGAACCCTTCCAAAGCATTAGTTTCTTCGAGGGGCAAGACCTTGACAAGTGTCATTGGTGGGATCCACCGATGAGCTTCACATTTAGAAGAAAAAATCAGCATGTTTCTTACACTTTGGCTGATGGGATGTGCATTTACTAATGTTACTCATCTCGATGACATCACTAACTGGCAATTTTCAATACGGTCAATTCTTTGAATGTGATTCAACACATGCCCCATCAGATCGTCAGTTGTTTTATGGATTTTCCATGTAAGGAAGGGTGGTTGTGATGTACTTCAACATTGAGTTGACATGTGCCAAATAAATGGCAATATAGCTCCTTAAAGAGTCCTTAGAACCTGTCCTACCAAGGAGAAAATTAGGAAATGATTTCCTCTTGCCTAATGCATAGGAGGATGAGATGGCTTGTTGTATTTAAAGCAGAAGGGTATTGACCTTTCCATTTCCTTCAAAGTTTTATAGAGATCCTATTCAAAATGGACGCTCCTATCCACCTTACAAGTTCGTGTTGTCATATAACCTTCATAGGAACCATAATAGACTAGAAGTTGAAGGTGATAATGAAGCATCCCACTAACAAGTACTTAAAAGAGGCTAGCATGATCTATAGCACTAATTTGTTAAGGGATGATGAGAGATACAAGGTAAACATAGATATTACATCATGATTAGTGACTTCCCTCCTAGATTTAGGAGAGCAAAAGGTGATGGTGTGGGAATTGGTTTCAAAACTGTTTGAGAAACACAATCTTGGAGGGCTAGAAGAAACTATAAGACCCCATCTCTTGTGGCCTTGTTGATCTTGTTAGTCATTAGTGGTTTATGTCATATTTTATGTTTTTTTCTATTACACATGAGTGATGGTTCTTCCTATACAATGAAGATGTTCATATATTTGATTATCCTATCTAACTAATGGTTGTTGTGATTTATTGTGATAGCCAAATGAGTTCCATTTCTTGTCTACATAAGTATGTAATGATCGAGATGTCTAGTTATTGGTAATATCATTATGTATATTAAGTGGACTACATTATGTTAGATGATTATATATTATGGGTGTGATTATAAAGGTGACGATTGATATTCAATATTTACTTGTAGTAGTATTCATTATAATTTAAATGAATTATTGATATAGGTGGTGACATTTTGATAATAAATATTGTGATCAATTATTTCTTTACTCTAAAAGGTATTATGCAAGTAGGGAGTTAAGTTATATGTTACTTGTAAAGATTAGTGGATTTAATTCTCCAGCTGATTATTATTCTTGGAATGTTAATTTTCATGCCATTTTCTTCAATTATTATTAATCATGAGTAATACTAATACCTTCTTCTAGTTGAGTAAATAGGTGAAAATTGGCCAATGTTGATCAGGGGGTCACATAGCTACTTCCTTTATGTTATTCTTGTGATTTTTTTGTTTTTTCAAGGACATGTGATTTAACCTTATCTTGTGTGGTAGGGGTTGTGTGTATGTAAAAGTTTGTTTTATTAGTCCCTTGAGTCACCTTTTAAATTTGACTACTTATTTAATGTTTTATGAAGTCTTTATGTGTCTTTATTGTTTAAAAAGTTTCCTAGGTGGTAGGTTTATGGGTTAGGGTTATTTTTATCTCATAAAAACCCTTTAATAAAGTCTAAATCCCACTTTAATTACCCACTTATGAAAAGTGGCGAAAACTAGAGTTGGTTGGGTGGTTGGGAAGTTATGGGAAGGTGGTTGTCTTTCCCTTTCTATTTATTCTTTCTCCTTGAGTGGAGAAGGGGCTTCTCTCTTTTTCTTATACTTCTCTATCTTTTTTCTTTTGCCTTGCTCTTATTTTTGGATGCTTTCTCATCTTTTTGGGAAGGAGAAATCTTGGTGAAGAATGGAAGGAAGAGGGTTTGAGGAGGAGAGGCTTCCACAAGATTTATGATAAATATTTTGGTAAGATATTTCCTTATTAGATCTTTGTTGATAAGTAAATGGATGGTTGTTGTGTTTTTAATTAATTTGTGAAAACTTATCTTAAATTTCTTGTATTTATGATTGTGAGTTATGTGTTGGGATTTTCTTGATCTGTGAATGATTGTTGTGTGCAAATGGTTGTATAGATGAATGTTAAGGGGTATGAAATTGTTAAGTGGTCCTTGTAAATAGTAGTTATGTGTGTGTAAGGGAGGAAATATGTGGCCCTTAGAGCTTGGGGGTGGATTGAATTTTAATCCTATGGTTGGGAGGAGAGCCCATTGGACAAGATTATTTTTCTTTTTGATCTTTTTCTTTCAGGTACATGTATTGAATAAGAAATATTATCTTGGGACTTTCAACCTATAGATTTTAAGGGAGAAACATGTTGGTCTTGTGGAGGTTCACATAGTTTTTAAGAACCTAGATATTGATGCAGGAGCATCCAGGGCAAAGAGAAATCTTGCATCAAATTGGGTTATTTATTTTCCAATAAGGACTGAATCAATTTCAGTTAGCTGAGTATGGCAGTCTGCAGGAATAAGCAACATGAGGGAAGAATGAGCTTGAAATCATTCAACATCCATGCTTCAATGGACTGGCTCATTGGTGTGATAGGGAAACTTTGATGGGACCTTATCTCATATCCCTTCGACGTGCTGATGGTGTGATGGTTTAAAGGTTCAAACTAGTATTGTAATGGTTGTAAGGAATCGAAGGATTCACACATTGGCAAGAGGTTCTCATATTGATGGGATGACATTCAATGTCCCTTCGATGTTTTGACAAATTGTAGGCATATTGGCTAGCTGCACTAGAGGGAGGTCCAAGTATCGGTAGGATGACATTCAAAGTCCCTCCGATAGAGTGATAAGGTGTATATCAGGGATACTAACATGCTTTAGTGAGACGTTATGAAGAGTCCCTTCGATAGGTTGATAAAGTGATGGCGACAAAGAATAGTGTGGATGTAACTAATAGGTGGTGACAAATGATTGAGCGGGAATGACGTGGAGATTCTTCATCGAAGGGATATCGATGGAATGGAAGTAAAGGTCCCGAATTTTTTTTGATAAAGCTCCTTTGGTGAGACCTAGTCATTTTTGAGGAGAGTGGTTTTAGTGTTCCTCGATACTGCGATGACGAGTAGGTGGAAAAAAATGTGAATGGAACGATGGTGATTAGCGTTAGCCTAATGGTGAAGCATAGATTCGAAGATGATTACCTAGCACAAACAAATGTAAATGAAGTTACTGATGATGAGGTAACTACTTGGGAGATCTCAATGTTTATTGGATGACGAGGCGGTACTAAGACAGACTAGAGGAAAAGAATGTGGAAGAGGCTAAGCTGACATGAATGAGGAGTATAGTATATATAAAGATAGAGAAGAGGTGGTGGAGAGTATGATGGTCAGGGAGATCACTGAGCAGAAATTGAAGGCTCCAATCTGTATGTTGTCTGATGTTTTGTAATCAAGCAACCCATGCTGTAATTTTGTAATTTATTTTCCATTTCTGTATCAATAAAATATCTCTATTCTTCCTACATTTTTTATGTGCAAACCTGTGTGTTGTGGTGAGTTTTCATTTATAAGGGGAGTACCCTTCATCAAATATGCATTGTAATTTAGAGTTTAATTGTGGTTGAAGGTGTTATACTTTACATGTTAAAATTAAATAAGAAGAATAAAGGTTAGTTGTTGTTATCTTGGAGGTTTTTAGAATTCAAAGGATAATATTAATTTAGAAAGACCCAAGTTTTAATGAAATATTTTGTGTATAAGATGTTGTGTAAATGTTTAATACATACATTTTCCAACAATGTTTAATTTTATTTAAATATTTTTTCTAATGTATATTCAAGGGTATTTATGTTATAGAAATAATCAATAATAAGTTAATAAAAAATAATATCAAAGACTCATCCTAACCCACTTGATTTATCAATTGTTGAGGATTACAGTATTGTTGCCCCTATGTCAAACAATAAACTATTTTAAAGTAGTTTCACATATTTGATCGTAAAAACTAATACACATGATATTGAAAGATAAAATTTAATGGGTTTTTCAATTACTAATCTCATAAAAACGTATTCAAAATTTGTATTAACCCATATCACCAATTGTAATATATTAAGAAAACATTGAAATCATTTTTCCACAATAATAATCTGTCATAAAATAGTCTTACATATCTGATCACACATAATGTTTGATAAAGAATCAAAAGATAATATTTAAAGGGTTTTTTTAAATAAAATATTTGTATGAAATATCCAAAAATCAGACCAACCCAGTAAACCAAATAAAATTGATGATTAAAATATTACCATCATCTACTTTGAAACTAAAACAACAAATTGAAAAAAACAAATTAAGGGGTAGAGCCAAGTTATAATTTTATGAAATTAAATTAATACAGGAGAGTTGAAATATGTTTCTTTCATCTTCTTCCTCTTGTTATCCTGCAATATAAAGTTTACAAGATGTTTTCTCTTGCAAACAACAATCAAATGAAAGAAATAAAAAAATAACATTAAATGTGAAAAACAATCTTCAAAGAGAAAATGGTAAATGGTCAAGGAAACTCATTTTTAAGGTATCATAAGTTAGTTTGAAATTTAGTTTTTAGTTATTTATTAATTACTTAGTTAATTAGTGTCTAGATACAATATTTTCATATTTTAATTTGTTTTCTTTAGTTTTATAATTCATCTCTCCTTCTTAAAAGTTAAATCAAGAATACATAATAAATTTTATATATCATACATAAACATTGAGTCTTAATATTCAACTTGAAATTGTAAGGTAATGAGTTTGATGAAATATTTTATTCATTTTTAATTATCAAGAGACAAATTATACTTGATTCAAAATTGTTTAAACATGTTTTGATATAAAAAAATATCAACAATTGGGATGAGAATAAATTATTCAAATTAAATTTTATAATTGGTATAACTTTTGAATTTAACAAATAATGTCATAGTCAGGTATAGAAAATGAAGTATGAGATATTAGGATCACTATGTTGATGTTGTCTTCTCGGGTTATGAAACTAAAAATTGTATATAAATAATTACATAATTAGACATACTTAGATTTAACATTACTTAGATATTTTAATTTTGAAGAATTTTATATGTAAATCAAAAATAAATTTGGACAATAATTAATCGTTCAATTTTTTTTGAATTAATATGAGTTATACATTTATGATCATTCAATTACTTCATTCATTTAGTCTTAGTTTTACTCTATGTTAGAATGTAAAATAACTTCATGAACATATTTATCTCCTTTAATATTTCTTTCTTTTAGACTAAGTAGTTTCCCTTAGTTAGAGGTAATACTAAAGTTAACCCTTAACTAGTTTTTCACCATTCCACTCTCATTCATTGTGCAAAATGCTTATGATGGAATCATTAACTTGATGCCATCACAGGTGCAAATGACATATTTTCTTGTTATGTCTTGGTAGAATAGAAATAAAAGTATAGAACATATATATTGTTCAAACTAAACCATAGAATTAGTACAACTATTTACATATATACATTTATAAGTGAGAATAATGGAAATTAAAATCTATCAATTAACATTTAAGTTATAGATTAAATAGTGATTTATCCGCTCATAATTTAATTTACACATCTAACATTTTACAATTGTTAAATAATATTGGAAGAGATTAATTTTATAGTAATCTAGTTGTTCAAGATTGTAGATCAAATTGAATAATATAATTGTTGTTAATACATTAAATTCCTTTGTGTCACCTATAAAACTAATAGTATAGTTTAAGTTTGATTTATATTGTCTTTATGTATACTCATGAATGTAATTCTTTCCTTTGATCCCTTGTGATTAAGAATGTCTTGGTTATTAATTTAGTAAATACTAAATCATTAAGTGAATATGTGTAGGTTGAAATTAATCATTGTTGTCTAAACTCAAAATAATCATAGAGAAAGGATCAAATTAAAAAACATATAAGTTTTTCAAATAAAAAGCTAAAATAATGTGTAATATTGTGATTATGAATTATAACTATAGATTTTTTGTGTGTTCCCTAGAATTTAATTGCCTTCAATTAAAGATTGTTGTATATAAGCATAATTCTTTATATGTCTCTTTTAGTCACCTATCTTAAATAATTATCTTCATAAATGAAACAAAATTAGAGTTATTCTTAGTCTTAATTATATCCATCATTGTCTCGCACTATGTGTAGAGTGCATAGGAGGCATCATAAACTTAATGCATTTAAAGGCACAAAGATGTTTTCTTATCATATTTAACTTGTGTTGCATTGTAAAGGGAAAAAATTGTGTGATGTGTTTAAGTAGTGAAAAAATTTAGAGCATGACATTTGGTATCAGAGCCAAGTTACAACACTAGGAACTTTGGGGATGTGTTAAATTTACTTATTTTCTTAGGGTCCCATTGTGTGCAATGTTGTAATTATTGAATAAACATTGATTATATTTATATTCTAAGATGAAGATTAAAAATAGGATTAATTAAGTGTTTCGTCTTTAATTTTGCAAACAAAGTAGCATGCTAATTATATCTTTGTTAAATACCTAGAGCTATATTCTCTTATCCTTTGAATTTAAGCATCTTAGATTCTGAAAAAGGTTGTTGTGATTATTATCTCCTTGACCATACTAGGAGCAAGTTATTTTTTGCTTTAAAAAGGAAAGTTACTTGAATCACTTAAGTTTTATGAAAGGCTTATTTGAAGAACCCTTGTTGCTAACTCTAAATGTTCTTTTCCAATGTCTCTCTTTATATGGATTCTTAGTTAATATAGTTATGGATAGGAATATTCTTGAATTCAAGTAATATTAATTATATCCATTTGAGAAATTGGTAAATTATAAGGAGGAAAATGATTTATATAAACTTGATCTTTGCTTTTAAGGATTAATTATATCCAATATATTTAATCCTTTGATTGGAACAACTCAATTAAGCAAAGGATACATAATCTTCATAGCACTTGCAAAACATAATATTCATAGTAGATGAAGTAGTTAACTTCTTGACACATTATTATACAAACATTTATCTTGAATAGTCTTTAAACATTTTCACAACATAATCCTCATAGTGTAGAGTGAATTTTTAAGTTCTTGATCCATCACCATATAAACACATCGAAAGATTTATATGCCAACTTTTTGCAATATTATTTCTTGTATAGAAAATGGACTCAGGAGAAAGCAAGTTATAATTTATAATACAAATAATAAATGGACTCAACGGTGGAAACTTTATTTATCACACCAAATAATAAATGTATGTGTGAGCATCACTTGTTTCTCTTAGACTCCAATTTTCAAGCATAGAAAATCATTTCAAATGAAAATGACAAAATGCTACAACCAAAGTTGTAATTAATTGAGGAAAAATAAAATGTTTCGAAGTTCCACCATTGTACGCATTTACAATTGGTTGTATTTTGTTGTAAGGGAAAGGAGGATAATTGAAAAA
>VDFB02246789.1:0-15371 GCA_007258455.2 Sequoia sempervirens
AAAAGTTCCTTATATTTATACATAGGTCATAGGAGAGAGATAGAGCATATGATTCAGTAAGAAACCCTAGCCAAAAACCCTACAAATTAGGTACAAACATGTGGAACTCAAATACCTAGTTGAAAGCTTTCCATAAAGGACTTGGCACCATAGCCATGCTTCTACATTGATGAATTTTTGGATGAAGAGTAACAACCCCCTCAAAATCTATAGCAAAATCATGGCTAGGGCTGGCCATATAACAAAAGGTAGTTTTCAAACAATAACAGAAGCATGGCACTACTTTTTCCACTTGCAATTGTTAAAAATTACATTTAAAAAAATCCCTATAGCTCAAAGAATCAGATCTAGTAGTTGGGGAAGTCGCTTCAAAATTTTAATGGAAAAAACATGAAAATTTATTGAGTTTTTCCAAAAGTCCCCATGGGGTCCAAAATTTTGAAAAGAACTGGACAAGGAGAGTGGGAGTCGAAAATAGATTTAGAATTTTGGAACTTTGTCCAAAAATTCCTTTGAGATCCAAAGTCCCAATGGAACTAAAAAGTAAGAGGAGATGAGAATTGAGAAAAAATCTGGATATTTGGACATTGGTGCACATTTTTGTTCAGGATCTTAAGTCCTAACAGAATGAAAGAGGAAGTGGGTATGAGAATTAGGAACAGATTTTGACATTTGGACCTTGGTGCAAATATTTGTTAGGATGAAAAATCTCGATCGGAATGAAAGAGGGAGCAAGTTCAGGAAGTGAGAATGAACTTGGAAATTTGGATCTTGGTTCAAAAATATCAAGGGGACCTAAAGTTTCGAGAAGAGAAAGGCTATGGGGGTGGGAGTTAGAAACGGATTTGGACTTTATCCAAGTATCCGATTGGAACCTGAAGTTTTGAAAGGATGAAAAAGAGGAAGTAGGAATCAAGAATGGAAATGTATATTTAGACTTTATCCAAATGTCCGATCGATACCTAAAGTTTCGAAAGGATGAAAATGGAAGCGAGAATCAGAAATGGAAATGGAAATTTGGACTTTATCCAAGTATCCGATTGGAACCTGAAGTTTCAAAAGGATGAAAAAGAGGAAGTAGGAATCAAGAACGGAAATGTATATTTAGACTTTATCCAAATGTCCGATTGATACCTGAAGTTTCGAAAGGATGAAAAAGGAAGTGAGAATTGGGAATGGAAATGGAAATTTGGACTTTATCCAAATGTCTATTCGAAACTTGAAGTTTCAGAAGGACAAAAATAGGAAGTGGGAATTAGGATGAAAATAGACATTTGGACTTTATCCTAATGTCTGATTGGGACTCAAAGTTCTGAAAAGATGAAAAGAAGTAGGGAATTGGGAATGAAAATGGATATTTTGACTTGGACTTGATCCAAATATCCTTTCGGGACTTGAAACTCCAACATGATCGAAAGAAGAAAGATGGGGGTAGAAAGAAAATGGGAATTTAAACTTGATCCAAATATCCCTTCAGGACTCGACACTCCAACAATGCCTTTTTTGAAGGAAAAGAGGATTTGGGAATTGGGAACGTACTTGGACATTTGGACTTGGTCCAAATGTTTGTTTGAGACTCAAAACTCTAACAAGACCCTTTTGAGGAAAGAGGGGTATTTAGCCATCTTAGATTTCTCAAATGGGTATTTGACTGTAGCTTGGAGAAGGGGTAATACAGTTCTACCAAAGGCACACTTGAGCATGATAAACCATTTAATATTTTTCATATCGATTATAATTGATGGGCAATAAAAAGGAAGCCACAAAGTGATAACAACTTCCATTCTATTTCTTCTTCTCTCTCATTAAGTTAAAGATTAAATGCCCATAATTTATGTTTCATATTGAAACTTGAGTTGTAAAAATTTGGATCATTTGGGCTCAATGGAAGATGATACTAGTCTCCAATTCTTTCATCTTATTGAATATCCATTTTCTTATTTTTGTCTAACTATATCTTAAAAGATTGTAGGTACAAGAACACCCAAAAAAAAGGGTACATTTCATCATAGTTATCTAACAACATACATCTAACAAAAATCCAAGGAAAGTAGCTACTTACATTTTAGCACCACACTTCATTACTTCTTACTTCTATTTTTTTTAAATCACTTTGGTACTTTTTCTTACTTTACTCCATTAATATCTATTAGGAATTTTTGTCAACTAAGTTTTAGCTATTACTTTTCATTAGTCCTAATGAGGAATCCAAAAAACTTGACATTAGCATCCAAATTATGTTTGAATTACAAGGGGGTCTTCTAAAATCATTTATGCTATATTTAATTTTTGAATTATGGGGGTCAATGGAAGAGGATACTCTTTTAATGTTGAAATATTACTCATTGGAGTCACCAATTTTGTTGCAAATGATAATATATGTAATTCATACCATTTTTTATTTAGGAATGTGATGGGTGTGTGTTAGGAGACCAAAAATAGCTCTAGGAAGGTATGAGTTGTTAGAGTAATATGTTTTTTACTTGATTAATTTAATCAGATCGATTAATTAATTAAGTCGCATTTACTATATTTCACTTAAGCTAGACTTAAGAATCTTTATTTTGCATTATTAAATTATTCATGTCATCTTGTTCAGTATGATCTTGACACTTGTCACATGCTAATTTAATCCTCATCCTAGGGTTCTCACTTTAGGGTTTTGATCTCCTTTCTTAAGGATTGATCTCTTTGTAATTATTATCCTCTCGGATACTCATGGGAAATATCTAAAGCTTTCATATCTTCTTGAAAGTCTCTTTTGTAGCTTTTTCTTGTTGATGAATATTGCACATATTTGTTTGTAGGTCTCTTGCATCTAGGAAGGTGTCTTTGTTTGTTGTTTGCTCCTATGGCTCGTGGTTTTGTGCTTGTTTCACAATTCTAACATGGTATTAGAGTGTGGATTTAGCGAATCCCTTCTCGATTTATGAGGTTTTTTTCTTCAACAAGGGTTGCAGCTTCAGATCTGAATCCCCTTTGTTTTCTTTGCAAATTTTGGAGGTGGGTATTTTTTAATACATTTTTGTGTGAAAAGAACCTCGTCGTTGGATCCAAAGCTATTGAGAAAGTCAAATTTGACTTAAATTGTTTCGCCTGATTTCGATTTCTAATGCCAAATCTACAAGGTTTTGAAGCGATTGCTCTTTTTCTGGATCTGGAGGGTAGCTATATTTTTGGTGCATTTTGGTGTGAAAGGGACATCACCATCATGCTTAGAAGGCCCAAAAACCCTAAGGTTGACTGTCAAATTGTCAAAATTTGAGTAGTTGACCTCTGAGGCAAAAAAAATTGGTCGTACGACCGTTTGCACGTGGATTGAAAAAAAAATCTTACAACCCTGCTAAATTTTGAGATTCTTCAGTATGACCTTTTGTCTAAAACTAAAAAATCGTAATTTTTTTGTTTTAAAAACATCATTAAACAAAAGAGGTTAGAAAGCCTTTTAAAGTAGTTTTCCTTTGTGGTAATGCATTTTCGATATTATAAACACTTTAGCACTCGCGGCATCTTATGTTGATAGTCATTTAATGATCACGAGAGCAGAGAAAGTAATTCTTTTTTCTGTACCTAATTGAGATAGTGACTTTTACAGCCGCTTGGTCAGCTCTTTCAAACGCCAGTGACCTTATTTTCCTTTCTCAGTGCTATTGTTTTTCCCGGGAACCTTTTTTTGGTGGCAAATTCACTTTTTCAGCCTTTTTCCAGCTTGGCCCATCTACAACATATTTTGACTGCCAATAGGAATATTTCGTTGCCAACTTTTGCCAGGGAGACCAGATTGTTTTTTGGCAATGGGGAATATTCTAGGAATATTCTACTAACATCAACATGACGTCATGTTGATATTAGCAGTACAGACGTATCCTATGGTTCCTTTGACCCTCTTTGTGCCCTAAAAGGGTTTTTTTTTCATTTGGCCATAACTTGGGCATACGATATCAGTTTTCAAAAAACGAGATATTGTCAAAAATTTGGTTATGTCAACTTTCCAGTGTTGTGGGTCTCATCACTTTATTTTGTTGTTGGTGCATTCTACAGCCTGTTGAAGTCAAAGTAGCTATTTTTAGTCCCGAGCTCGTAACTTTTGACCAATTTCTCCATTTTTCACAATCTCAGTGGCATTGGAACCATCTTTCAGAGCTCTTCAGTTCCATCTATGGAATTTTTCTATATTTCACTCCATGTACATTTTATTTATTTTTTTATGTTTTCACACTCTAGTGAATTACTTGGACATAGTAGCTCCTAAGAACTTCTCGTTTTCATGGGTTGCTTCAATTTTTGGCTGTTCTTTATGTATTTCCAGTATTATGTCTTATTTGGGCATTGTAGACATCTTTTTCATGGATGTTATCCTTTGTAAATGCATTGAGATAAAGTGTCTCTATATTGCACATGTATTATGGAATCTTGCACATCACTTTGTGCCTTATTGTACTCGCACTATGATATATAAAGTGTCATGGGGGGAATCTTGCACATCACTTTGTGCCTTATTGTACTCGCACTATGATATATAAAGTGTCATGGGGGTTGATGTTTGCCTTTGTTTTCCTTCATACCTTTCTCATGTGTATGTGACTTTTTTTTTCACATCCTTTCTATCTACTTGTACTTTCATGATTGCTCCTACATATATTCTTGGTTCCTCTTCATGCACTACTTTCAAACATTCAGTTTCAGTGTACTTGTCACGTCTCTCCCTTTTTAGCATTATGGGGGGGTTTCTATTGTTGGTGCTACTGCTTCTTTGGTTTTGTGTTGGAGCGAGGTATGTATACAATATTTGTTCCTATGTACTAAGCGAATGCAACGGCTGGTTACCCATGCATTTCTGTGAGATGGAGCACTTATCATATGGAAACTCTTGCATTCCTGTTTTCAACATTTTAGCAGTCATTCTATGATAATGTTTACAACTTCTTCATGCTTCAGTGGTGTTTTCCATGTCATCCTTTGTTCCTATCTTTTGGGACAATTTCTTCTTGATTGGAGGCTTCTTCGTCCTTCACTCTTGTTTGGAGACTTCTTAGTCCTTCACTTGTATTTCTCCTTTTTGGAGAGGAGTTTTCCCACGAGGTTTTCTCCTTTTCTCCTATTGTGAGAGATATTTTACATTTGTATGTGGGTACCTCATTTGGCCTTAGTTGTCGGGACCCATCTTTGCTTTCATGTATTTTTTCCTTAGTTTCTTAGCTACTCCCTAAGTTAATCTTAAGGGGGGGTGTTAGAGTAATAAGTTGTTTACTTGATTAATTTAATCATATTGATTAATTAATTAAGTCACCTTTACTTTATTTCACTTAAGCTAAAATTAGGAATCTTTATTTTGCATTATTAAATTATTCATGTCGTCTCGTTCATTATGATCTTGACACTTGTCACATGCTAATTTAATCCTCATCCTAGGGTTCTCACTTTAGGGTTTTGATCTCCTTTCTTAAGTATTGATCTCTTTGTAATTATTATCCTCTCAGATACTCACAGAAAATATCTAGAGCTTTCATATCTTCTTGAAAGTCTCTTTTGTAGCTTTTTCTTGTTGATGAATATTGCACATATTTGTTTGCAGATCTCTTGCATGGAAGGTGTCTTTGTTTGCTGTTTGATCCTATGACTCGTGGTTTTGTGCTTGTTTCACAATTCTAATATGAGTGAAGTTCCAATTTATGTTGGAGCATTGGAAAGCAATACATGTTCATAAAGACAACATGGATCATCATGAGCTTATGTGATTTGTAAACAACTCTTAATTAAATGCACATGAAGAGACATAAGTAGATCAATGTTTGATGTTTGTAACAAATATTTTGGGATTTTCTTGTGTTGTCCATTTTAAGGACTAGGAGATAGTTGTGACTTTTTTTAGTTTATTTTTCACTTCTCATCTCAATATCTTGGAATGAAATAGAGCTGAAAAATTATGTTGTGAGGGAAAGAAGGGAAAATTATTTGTATTTATGAGAAATTGGACATAGAATTAGATTTGTAATGAACATTTTAGGATTTACTTGTGTCATGTTTTTTAATGGCCTGTTGGTAGTTATGGTTCTTTTCTTCCAATAATTATTGATATTCATAAAAATAAAATAAAATGCTCACAAAACACAAAATATTGCAAAAAGAAGAGAAAGGGTTGTTCAAGAATTCACACATATCTTCTACCACAATCAAGAGAAACTATTACCATTTTGGCTTCAATGTTCCTAAAGCAATTTTAATAATCAGATAGAACAAAGGTGATCCCTCAAATTTTCTCTTTGAAATAATACTAGATTTGAACCTTCTTCAACCATAAATTATGTCCCCTAGACTTCTTTGAGTTTACATGAAAGAGTTTTAAGTTGCTTGATATTTATGATCTTGATGTGATATCAGAAATATTTTAAGCTTAAATTTGTATGTAAGACTTCACCGTTTTATTTGACAAATTCTTTTTTTAAAATCATGATTTTATCAAAATCTCCAAAATAATTTGAAATTGAATATTTACATAAGATCAGATGATCTACAACAATTTTATATTTCAACTCTATCCATAAAAAAATCCTAAATTTTTATATCATGCACCTCTTAAAGATGCAAGTGCTAGTTATTATGTGGGCATTCATGACCAAAATTAAGTATGTCTCACACCTGTTTTTTTTCCAGTTGTTGGTTTTCTAGGCATTCAAATGGTGAGAGCGCGTGTCAGTGGGCAGGACGAGATGAGGAAAGGGAACGAGGTCGATTGCTTTGAGCTCCGATGCCTACTCGAGCAACGCAATAAAGGGGAGACAACAGAGCAATGCTTGAGAGATGGAGCAACCACACAAAGAATTCTTCTGTGCAGTAGAGCTTAATACCTTCCACTTGAAGACCTCACGTTGTTCACCTTTGTGATGGTCATTGGGGTGGAGGATGGACAGGATTGCACTTCAAACATCCCTCCATAACTTCGCCTCTCTCGCTTTCGATCCTCTGCTCAAGTCCATCATTCTAACAGATCTTGTCCGCTTTAAGAGGGTAAGAGAGTTTATATTTATTTTCATTGCTTTACTGGAATTAGAATATAAATGTTCTTTTATTACAATTGCAATATCTTTTATTTTGTATTTCACAGAAAATATATTCACATATATACACATCTATTAATACTTTTCCTAATTTTATTAATATGTTATTTCAATTAATAATTTTTTTATTATATTTAATTAAAAGATTTAAGTATATAATAATAACATTTACACATGGAAAGCTATTGAATTCTTTCTTCCAAGTAAGAGGCAACTCCTTACATGTGAATTAAGGATTAACATTGTGTTTAAATATAATGAAAACTTCATGTAAGCTTGACTTGTGGTTCTTTATAGTATTATTTTTATTTGTTTGTTTTTCCCTCATGAAAACTTAATATCATAAGATTGATGGTTGTTTTAGGGGTGGCCTTTTTTTCACTTTTAAGACATCATTTCTAGAAGGTTTGATGGATGTTGATGTTTATTTTCACATTTTGATTTATGAAGGAAAAAAAATATGATTATAGTAAATTTGTACTTCATTTATATAAAAAAGCCATAAATATTTGCATTATTTTTATTCACTTTTGTGTGCTGAAGTGGACGATGTTTAAAAATAGTGACATATGAATCTTAGATTTCTCAATATGTTTCTATTGATATGGAATTTGATTCATAGATAATTTAAAATTGTATTTACTTTTCTAATAAATAGAGATCAGAAAATTTTATATTTTGAATAAATTATTTTAGTGAATTTTGATAAAACTAAATGTGAATATTGAAAGGCGGCCAAAAGCATGTGTAAGGAACTGAATTATTTTGATTATTCAAAGCAGCTGTATTATGTGGCATTTCCTTCGACCAATCCACATTTTGAAGATCCAGATTTGAGCTGAAGTTCTATGAACCCCTTGTGAAGGCAAGAGATCACATTCCACCTCTCTGGGAGGATAATACTGTTCACGCAATCAAAGCTCATCATCTGAAAAATCCTTATCTTGAGGACCATCACAATAATGTTGATGGGTCCAATGGGCATTCCTTAATTAACAATTCTAGTAGTACAACTTCTATATGAAAACAAGGTAGTTTGAATCATGCTTGAGTGAAGGTTAAGCTATAAACAGGGTATTAAATACTTATAGTAATGGAGTTAATTACAGGGACAGAAGGCTCCAAAGCAGAAGTGTCAGTGACAGAAAGATGCCTCCATCAGAAGCTCCTGAGCAGCACTTTCTGAGAAGTTTGTCATTTGATAGTGTCATCATCAATCGGGACATCATTCCCAAATACACGAAGGCTAGAACTTCGGTTGAGGAAGTGATGGAGAATGTAATGAAAAAGATGGCATATGCTCAAAGCAGAGCCAACATTGTATCAGATATGATTTTTAATCCATCTAATCTGTACAGGCATAATCATCCAATTGATGCTGCTGCTTCTTTTTCAAGGAAGTTGATGCAGAGAGTTCTCCTCCTTCAACTCAGGGAATTGGAACCCAAGCTGATGGGTTTGGCCTTAAAAGAGGCAGAGTTTGAGAGCCAGATTTGGGCTCTGAATGGGCTGGAGAATGAAAAAATCAGAGAAGACTACTCCAATCTTGGGCTCAGGTTTCTCTTGCTTCAACAGAGATTCATGGACACTGGCATGGAAGCTTTTGATGTCCTAACAAAGCTGAGGAGCCAAATTCCTCACATGACAGCTGAAGATGGTGTCCAAGAGGCTGGGATTCTGAGAATTGCACTCATGGCAGGAAACCCTGGTTTTAGTACCATGGGATCACATCTGTTTTTCCTCCAGCATTTCGCATCACTAGAAATCCAGACAAACTTGGTGACAGATCATGTTGGTTGGGATGGGATTGTAGAAGCTATTTCAGTTAAGGGAATGGAGATGGTGTCTCTGGTTTTCTTAAAAGCTATAAAGCATTCAACCTGTTTGAGGTCTTACAGAATCATCTTCATGAATGCCCTTGGAAATAATCTGCAGACACAGGAAGAAGAGCAATCAGCAATCAGCCTGTGGGATGTTTTCTGGAATAATTTGTACCAAAATACTAGTGCCAGGGTACTGGTAATCATTTATGAGACCTGTTTAGTGTGGGATGAAATGAAACCAAGGGAAGGGCGTTGGTGGTTTAGCGGTGTGCCTGATGAAGAGTGCATTCACATTGTCAGAAAAGTGTGATCAGATCACCAGTGTTTGTTTGATGTGGTATACATCATTTCTGCTTGTTGAAATCATATACGCACATAGCCAGGAGGCGTCTGAAAATGTGTGGTGTTATGATCTTCCAGACAAATTTAATTTTCGGTTCTGGTCCACATTGTGCCAAAGATTTCCTGAATCTTATTATAAAAAAAAATGTTATCTGATTACTTGTCACAAACATTGCCTATCTAAGAACCAGAGCATTATTGTATGATTTGACATTTTATTATATTAGTAAATTAACACCTTGTATTTGATCTCATTTATATCATCGTTCTCTAAGATTGAAATGGTTGCCATAATTCCATTTTCCTTCTTGGTTGAAATCATATTCTTTTGAGCATTTTCTTATGCAAGTATTACATTTTCTGCATTTGGTTAAACAGTACTAAACTAAACCCAAAATGGATCATCATTACAGCATAACAAAAAATAACTTTACATCCAATTCAAATAGAAAAAGGTAAATTGTTCACCGAGAAAATATTTGTACTTAAATTGTTGTGCCTGTAAATCTCGTTGCTCTTTTACTTACACTATTTTCAATTAAGATAAGATGGTTTGCTCTCCAATCTCTGTGTATGTTTTGCACAACTAAAGCTTATTTGAAGTCTTGAGCCATGCAATGGTACGGAGTCCATATTCTTCAACTTGGAATTGCACTGATTTGCAGTAGAATAACATCAACATAGGTCGACACTCCCAAAAGTGGAAAGCAGATGAGTTTTGGGCACCATAAGTGGACAATGTCATTTCATGGTCCATGTGATCTATCTAGCCTAACAACAACCATATTGAAAAAAAAATAACAGAAAAAGTGAGATTCCAGTGCTCAATGCCACTTTTGGTGGCTCAAAATCAAACAACACAAGGAGGCCATTAACTAGAGATTCATTGGATGGAGAGCTCAATGGTGGCTCTTATTAGAGGGCATCAGCCTCCACGTAGATTAAGGAAAGACTTTAAAAATGTTGTAAGGAATTAGATGGGCATAATTGAATATAAGGGAAACGGGCCCATAATGGGTAGGGGTCCAATGGTGGGTATAAAAGTAGGCCTGAGTGAGCCTCATAGTAGGTAGACTTAATATCCAATAAACTTACACTTAATATCTAATTGCAAAACACTTTTATCCATAAAGTACACAAACTAACAAATCATGTGATGCCACATCAGTGCACCAAGAATACATGATTTAGTAGCCCACTATCGGTCTCACTTGTTTTGGGGCCTTTTTGGATACCTTGACAAAAAG
The DNA here is from genome assembly GCA_007258455.2 of Sequoia sempervirens. Taxonomy (NCBI): domain Eukaryota; kingdom Viridiplantae; phylum Streptophyta; class Pinopsida; order Cupressales; family Cupressaceae; genus Sequoia; species Sequoia sempervirens. The sequence goes on from VDFB02246789.1 coordinate 10,471, forward strand.
CATGCAGATGTGGCATCATATTTGATGATGTGGCCTTGAAACCAATTTTTATAAGCAGGGGACTTGCCAAATAAACTGTTGTACAAATTTGGGAGTGATTTGAAATTTTCACATAAGACTTTGAGAAGCACAAAATTAGGGTGGCCCACTATAGGCCCCTCTCCCTTAGTTAGTGAAATACTTGGGAATGAGAAAGTGATTTGAAGGTTCTAAGATGTTTATTACGTAAAAGTTCAAATATTTTGAATTGGGTGTATTAAGATTGATTGTATAAAGGAATTTTAAGTAGCAACAATATTTAAAAAATATCAATGTAAACATTAAAATTAAGTCAAAATTAAATTTTAAGATTTATGTTTTTTTGTGGGATGATTGCTTGACACTTAGAAATTTTGGGTATTGATGAAGGAAGGGGTGAGTTCTACTATAGTTTTGGTCTTGGCTTTGGTTGTGTCAGTATTTTCCTTGATGTCATGTTACTTCTCTAAAGTAGCAATTTGCATTGCTTTTTTGCATTTATTGTGGCATCTATTAACTTGTCACATTTGGGGTATTTTTTTTCCTCTTTAAATGGTCTTAATCTTCATTGATCCAATATTTTTTGTTGGTGTTGAAGGTTGGACGATGCATGAGGATAGCACCACTACTCAAGTTACCCAAAAAAATAATTCCTGAGGTCTTCCATGAGGTATGTCTTCTGAAACACCTCTAGATGTGGTTCTTTAGAATTTGAAATTTGATAGTGCTTGTTGATACCTTGAAATTTTTACTTTAATAGGTTATTTTGTTAGGAGGGTCTCCCCTAAAAGCATGCTTAAAGAATGGGTGACCAAGGCTTGGGTCCCACATGGAATCTATCTTAATGTTATCCAAAATCTCACAAAAGGGTTTTTTCTCTTCCACTTTGCTAAAGCTAGTCATGTTGAGGCTATTCTCAAACATTTCCCTAGTTTTTTCATGCATTCCTTCTAGTTTTCACACCTTAAATATGAACAAAAATTCTCTAAGGAGAAATCTCTTCATGTCCCTATTTGGGTGGAATTTTTTGGGTTACTCTTCCCATAATAGAATTTCTTGCCAAAAATTTCACCAACATTCTTCACCAAATCTTCAAGATATTGATCCTTTGGTCTTCAAGGCATCCAAGCACACCACTGAACTACCTTTTTACATCAATAACACCCTTACATTAATTCCAACATCCTCCTTTATAGGATCAATTCCATTACACTTTTGATCCCTCTTTTGACATCAATGACAACTATATGCCAACAAGCATAAGATAATTGATGTTCTTTATGTCAAGGGTCTCGAGAATAATCTTCTTAGTGTAGGAAAAATGTGTAGGAGAGGATACAATCTGGTGTTTCAGGATGATGGTTGTGAAATAAAAAAAGGAAACTTTAGAATCTTGGTTTCAATAGGAACAATGATAGAAGGAAATGTTTATCGACTGAAAGTGTTGATGGTAAGTGCTTTATGACTCAAATCAATGAAATTTGGCTATGGCACAAAAGAATGTGTCATATCAATTTTTATAGCCTAGTAAAGATCATCTCTACTCATGTTGTGAGAGACTTTCCAAGAATTACAAAGCCTATCAATTAAATTTGCAAAGAGTGTAAACTCAGAAAATAGACAAAGAATTGGTTCAAAACTAAGGAATATTTTACTACAAGACCTTTAGAGTTGGTGCATACAGACCTATGCAGACCTACCAGAATAAGAAGCTTTCAAGGTGACATGTATTTTATGTTTTTAATAGATGATTACTCTAGAATGACTTGGGTGACCTTTCTCAAAGAAAAATCAGAAGCTCTAGATAAATTTAAAGCATTTAAATCTATGGTTGAGAATGAAATGAATTTGAAAATCAAGTGCTTAAGGTCTGAAAGAAGTTGTGAGTTCACCTCAAATGAGTTTAACATCTTTCGTGAAGATCATGGGATAAAATGATATTTATCAGCTCCTAGGACTCTGCAATAGAATGGAGTTGTGGAGAGAAAAAGCATTATAGTTTAGGAGGCAACAATAATCATGTTGAAGGAAGAAAATCTACTAGATTTCTATTGGAGAGAAGCTATTCATATCAACCCCACATTCTGGGAACCAGACAGTGGGTACCTGATCTATGGTATGAAAAACTCCTACTATTAAATATTTAGAGTGTTTGGAAGTAAATGGCTATATCAGAGGGATAGAAACTTAGGAAAGTTAATGCAAGATCTGATTAAGAATCTGTGGATATACAAAGATCGAGAACATGGAGTGCTAAAACAAGAGGCTATAGAAGATAAGTGAAAGTGCAAGCATCAAAGTGGATGAAGAATCACATCAAAGCTCAGTGTTGATAGAAGGATATGAATTTGATTAACCCCTTTGGAGAGAAGGAAAAGAAAAAGAAGAAAAAAAAAAGATGCTAATGGAAGAGGAAGAAGCTTCAAAAAAGAACCCTAAGACTCCTAAGTATGTGCAGAAATATCAATCTAAAGATAAAATAATTTGAGACAAGAGAAAATGTGTGCTAACAAGAAGAAAAGTTGTTATGGCAGAGGAACAGGTAATTTTTTGTTTACTCTCTAAAATAGAACCTAAAACAATTACTGAAGCATGTAGGGATGAAAATTGGATCAAAACTATGGAAGAAGAACTAAGGTAGATTGAGAAGAATTAGACATGGGAGCTTGTCCCAAGACCAACAAACAAGAATGTGATAGGAACTAAATGGGTTTTCAAGAACAAGTTGAATGAGAATGGAGAAGTTATCAGAAACAAGGCTAGGCTTGTGTGTAAATGCTACTCACAAGTGGAGAGAATAGATTTTAAAGAGACCTTTGTTCTAGTAGCAAGAATGGAGGCTATTAGGATGTTTTTGGATTTTGGGACACACAAAAAATTTAAGGTATATCAGATGGATGTAAAGCCTTCATTTTTGAATGGTGAGTTAGAATAAGAAGTGTGTACATTGAGCAACTAGAAGGTTTTTAGTTATCAAAAGATCTTGATCATGTATGCTTCGTGTTTTCCAATATGTATGTGTATCTTGTCTTGTTGCATATCATACATGTGTGTGTTCCTTCATGCTCGTGTTGGTCTTCCATGGGACCTTGGATCTTAAGGGCTTGAGTGATCTCCCCTTAGATCCTTTGTTATCCTATCTCTTCAAAATTTATGCATCTAAACCCCTCTTGACATATATTTCTCCACTTTATTGTGAATCTGAGTGTAAGTTCATACTCTCGCTAAAGTGGGGGATAAATGTAGCATAGAAAATTATATGCCCTAACAATTTCACACTATGTTTTGGCCCCCCTAAATTATTGAGCTCAATTGACCCCATAGGTATCTAAAATTATGTAGTCCATAACCCATTTGTCCCATTTTTCAATTAACACCAAGCATTGAATAAATGCATTCAATTCATATGTTGCCCTTGAAACTGAGTGTCCTAGAAATTTGGGCTAAGACCCATTCACCCAAAGGAAAATAGGCCCCTTTCTTATGCAGGACCTATTTTGGATATGTTTTTGGCAGCATTTTAACACTCAAAAATAAAATTGCAAATGTTGGATTCCAAGATCTAATTTTCAAAAAATTGAAAAAATGGGCCAATAAATACCTAGTCTTTTCATCATTTGAAACTATTCAAGATCCAACCTCATGTCAAAGTGTTTGTAATTTTATGTCATCATGTCGTCATTATTTTGTGAAGGCTAACATCTTTTTTTAGGTCTCCAAAGCATTCAAGCATTCAAGAAATCAAGATCGATACCCTTGGACTAATGTGTATGACTTCAGTCCTTCAAGGAAGCCATTGAAGGGTGGTGAGTTGTAGCATTTTGTTCATTCTTTATTTCCTTCCTTTCAATTAAGGTTTCATCATTGACAATGTCATTGTGGAAGTGGGAACATGACTTACACAGGGTTTGACTAAGGCAAACCACTATATGGCACAACCTTTTCCCTCTTTGTGAATGTGCAGGTTATAGGTTTGAAGAGGATTGAAGTGAGTTTGAAGATCTATTTTGCATTGTTGCATTTGTTGTAATTATAAACATTGTCGACATGAAAACTCACTTACTAAATTTACTGTCAACATTTTGACAAATGGGAAAAATGAAAAATAGAAGCCCAAATCCAACACCATTGGAACCGAAAAGTTGATCAAAAAATCCCTACAAAGACCCATTCACCATTTAGCGATCCAATCCTTGTAGGCACAACAAAACTAATTTTTATGGGTAGGTACAAAGTCATCTACGCCTTCCAAATCTATTGGAACTTGGTTGTTTTTGTTTATCAATTTTCAGTATCTTACATTTTTCATATTAGGGCATATAGGATCATTTGGTTATGTAAATGATGATTTTGGGTTTTCCTCACAATACTTTGCTCCTCCTAGGGGTTTTCACCTAAAAGGAGAAAGGGGATTGGATGAGGTCCAAAATGCAAAGGTTTACACTCAAAGTCAATGTAAATGAGATGTATTATGCCTAATTAAGATGTTCTAATGCTAGATGATCTGAAATTGAAATGTTCTAATGATGCAAAACTTGGAAAATGTAAAGTGCTGGAAAACATAGTGTGATATTTATAAATGCCTAATAATGTAACTAAATGATGAAATAACAGAACAAAATGAAAGAGGTTCACTTGGAATCTAAAGTTTGATGTTGGGAGATTCTAGAATCCTGAAAAATTGACTAAAAATGTTGACTGGGACACTTATGCTAGGCTGGGAGATTTAGTCCCAATTTCAGGAAACTTTGTAGGAACGAGAATCTGCCAAATGGGTATCCAAAAATGTCAAAAGCAATTTTTAGGTCTGGAAGTAGCACTAATCCATCACTAGTGGCAACTTAGTCCTCTTGCAAATATCAAGAAATTTAGGACAAAATCTT
>VDFB02246790.1:0-19981 GCA_007258455.2 Sequoia sempervirens
CATCAATTAATTCCATATTATGTGGCTAATGTGACCATTGTCATGTTGATGAATATGTCAGCCTCCCTATTTCCTTCCCTATGTATATCTGATGTTGTGAAATATTTGAAGGAGATAAGCATCCTCACACACTTAGACAACAATTTATTCAATCTTCAATTGTTTATGTTTAGTTTTCATAGTGTGTTCACCATTAGGAGAGAGTCTCCTTCAATACGTAACTTATTTACTTCAATCCTTTTTCTTTTGTTTTGCTTGAAACATAAGGCCTACATTTTAGCCTCATTTTTTGTTTGAGGAGTAGTAAGACACTTAGATTACTTGGCATAGTCCCATTGTGATCCTTGAAGATATACCCAACACCAGATGCCCAAGGGTTTCCCTATGAAGTACAATTAAATTTTAATTGGATCCATCCTTTCTTTAGAGGAGACCATGTAGTATTAGTTCTTTTTGGTTTGGTGGATTTGACATCACCAACCCCATGAATGGGTGGTTTATATATTATTTTTATTATATATTGTAATATAATAATATTAAAATCTTTAAAATAAAAAATATTTCTAAATTTCTAAATATTTAATTAATTACTTATACGTTATATTTATTATTTATATATGTTATAATTAAAAGAAATCTAAAAATCTAAGTTTAAAATTTAAAAGAAAAAAATAACTACATCTATCATTTCCTAGTTTATAGCTAAAATTGAATAAAAATGCATTTGTTCTTTTAGTTATATATTATATTTTTTAATATTTTAGAAAATTGATAGTTGAGATCATTTCAATCTTGTATTCTTTTTTACAATTTATAAGGGTGTATTTTGAAAATCAAGTCATCCACTTCACATAAGATTCACCTTCAACATAATCAAAATACAATTATTATTATTATTATTAAATATTGTAAATATTATCTTATTTAAAGTTTCTAATATATTCTTAAAATGATATACTGAATTGACTACAAATACAACTCTTGTAAAGATATCATAGCTTCTTTTCTTTTTCATGCATCTCAAGATATTTGGGAGGAAATTTATCATATTGCAGTGGTGGTGAAGATAGAGATGGAGATAGAAATGGAGGATGAATTCTCTCCCTTTCCCACTATTTCTCATATACACATCCTGAACCACTTTGATAAATCTAGATAGAGGTAACACTTGAGCTTCCATCTGGAAAAGGGTAAAGTTAAGATCAAAATGTGCCACTATTTGTACATATAAGATGAAAGTACAGTGAAATGGTCTAAAACTATATCTTTGTTGGAGATGCAATGTACAAATGGAAGCTTTGAATGGAAAATAATATCTTTACCTTGGCTGGTGAGAGTTGAATACCATACAACCCCTAGCTTTGGGATTGCCATTGTGCCAACACTTTCCCAGTGAGAGCAAAGTGTTATGTGAAAATTCTATTGCATCTACTGATTATTAATCTTCTATCTTATATGGATTATTTGACTACCAAAAATTAATTCATAGTAAATATTGAAAAATAATACTACTGCAACTTCACAAATAAAATCACAAATGTAAAATATGCAACACAATGAACACAATATTTTTAGAAAAATTGTCCCTGAAAAAACCTCAAAGTGAAAACCAGTACTGCAGATGAGGAATTTATATTAAACTTTAGCAAATTAAGAGATACATAAATTGCTTGCCTCTTACTGGCAGAGCTCAGGCAATATTCTCCTTTGAAAATTCTTCTAGCAATTTCTTCTGCTAAGATTCCATTGTTGCTATCTCCAATGATGTCACCGTGCCCTTGCTATCACTACAATACAATTTTCTAACACTACAAATTCATTTGCTATCATTTCAAATGCTTCTCAAGTGTGTCCTCTCTGAATGCCCAATGACCTCTTCTATACTACTCATTGGAAAACTAATGACCGAGATTTAATCTCAATCAACAACTGAGATAAAATAGACCTTAACTACCCATAACAAATTGGTTGCTAGATGTCCCTAAAGGAATCACAAAATTAATTAAATAATTGTCTTCACTCTAACCAAAGTCTCTAGAAAATCAACTACTTACTAATTCTTGGACAATGGACGAACAACTGTCCAAGCTACCAAAACTAACACTCCCTCTTAGCGAGGAAGCTATTTTGCACATGACACCCAACTTATCTATGAACAAGATGAATTTTTCCTTCCCCAATGCCTTTTTCAAAATGTCTACTACCTACTAATTTGTAGGTATATACTGTAGCTAAACAATCGCCCACAATACACAATCCCTGATGAAGTGATACCTGATGTCTATATGCTTAGACCTATCATGAAACACTGGATTCTCAGACAACCTAATGTAACTCTGATTATCATAGTGTATCACGATAGTCTCAACCCTCTGACCAAACAAGGCTACTAGAAATTTATGAAGCCATATTACCTCACATGTTGCCATGTTAGCTGCTATGTATTCCGCCTCTACAAAACTCAGAGCTATGGACTTCTAATTTTTGTTGTACCAAGAGACAACTCCTGATCCCAAGCTAAACCAACACTCTAAAGTGTTTTTCTTGTCTATTGTACTGCCTTTCTAATCTGTGTCAGTATAGTCTATCAACCTGATACCATCACCTCGAGCATATTTGATCCCATACTAGATTGTACCACGCAAATATCACAACACATGATTTTTTGCTGTCCAATGCACTCTCTTCGACTCAACCATGAACAAACTAAGAGAGTTTATTACAAAGGATATATCTATTATGGTGCTGACCAAATACATGAGAGATCCAATCAACTACCTGTATAAGTTGGGGTCTACATCCTTCTCCTTGGATGAGTCTACCTTCTTCCAATTCATGATCATAGGTGTAGACATGGCTCTGCAATCCTCCATCTCAAACCTCCTCAATATTTCAATGTAGTATTTCCCTTTTCCAAGGATGTGACACCCCTCTAATTTTTTATGTTTTCTTTGATAGCCCATATACTTTGTTAGACCTTATTTTATGTTATTTTTATTCTATGATTGACAGTGGAGAAATGATAGACTATATTGATGTGTTGATAAATTATATGCATGGTGATTATGTTTGATATGCTTTATGCTTGCATAGATTCTTATTTGAGATGAAATTGCTATATATGCTCATTGTAGAACTTTAATTGATATAGTATCTCATCAGTTGATGTGACATTGTATTGGTGAAGAGGACAGTATTGCATCACTCATTTGTGAGTGCCCTGTGATTTTTTTGATTCTCTCTTCATAGTGTGTATGAATTATTATCTGAATACATGTACGACAACTTTTTTGTTTGTAGGTTTGCAGGTACTGGACAATGGCTTCACCTGGTTTCATAGGTTTGAGCATGTCCACTACTCAACAATAATGTTGATTGGGAGATGGATTCGGTTATGTAATGCCGGCCGTCACGAACCCCAAAAAGGACAACAACACAATAATTACCACACAATTTTTTTTTTTTTTTGTAACATTTTGGCCATTTGATAAGTCATAACATGAATTTCATTTTAAATAGATTCATTAACACACACATCCTTAAAGAGATTTAAATGAGAGGAGTCATTACAGCGACTTAGATCCTTAATGACAGGCAAATCTAGGTATGAAATAAGCATTATAAATATAACACATTCAAATAAATTAAGGTGAAAATATTTATCTGTAACTAAAAGAAAGATTAAATTATTAAATATTTATTGAATATCTAATAGATGACCTATTTGGTTCACATATTAAAGATTAGATTATAAAATAATAATTAAGGGTCGTGGCTGTCATTCATTCATAACTGCTGGAAGTTGAACGGTTTCCCGAAGGGAGTGGAAAAGACTCCATGAAACAAATTATTAAAATGAGAATTATTCTAGAGATAAAAGGGGGATTGGCGGGTTTGAAGGGTGGCTCCTTCTGTCATGGATTGTTCGGCTTAGGGTTTTTGGTTCCAGACAACATTGATTTACAACGCCAATTGAAATTTCCTGTCAATGCTCTCTGGAAAAGAGTACAATTTTCTTTCCCCTCTCTATATTTTTGATATGTTGTGTGCGAATTGTAAATCATCTTGAAGATTCAAATTGCATGTGGTGCTAGGGTTTTGATTTAAGTTTTTTATGATATGGTTTTCAACTTATAATCATATGCGGTGGTTTCAATCTATATTCGTATTTTATGTGAATAATTATAAAGAGTTAGTTACGTATTGAAATCTATTTGTATTCTGGGTAAATTTTACATTTCATATTCTTAAGTGATTTAATGAAAATTCATTTATTTTATTATTGATGAACCTCTGGTTCTTTATAGATTTATAGATTTATAGATGTGAGATTAGGATTAAAGATCCATTAAAATGTTGATTTAAATTATAATATTTTAAATCTATTGCGATTGTTTATATATATACATATTATATTTTGTTTGTAAAAAAAAATAGATATATATATATATATAGTTATACTTGGTAAACTATTTCCTGTGACTCTATTCAAACAGTCTAATTGTGTCATCCATAACATTTTTTTTTTATACAAACTATTTTGCTGGTAAATTTAAAGGGTTTCTCCAAATTCCAGTGTTCTATTTGCTGTCCAAAAATCTCAAATACCCAGATTATAGTTTTGGCGTTATGCTTAAAATATGAGGCTGCTGTCAAGCTGCTCCCTTATGGTTGCGTTTTGCTGATAATAAATATAATTTATAAAAAAGTTAAATTAAATTTTGGTCTGCTAGTATGATAGGTTTTGAGATAAATAGAGAAATAATAAAGATGTTAAGGGTTTATTATAATAATAAGTTGCATTTTGTTCGTTATTAAACTTAGTGGTTAAAATAAATTGATTATTAGGGAAGTAACACTTGGAGGGAAATGATTTATTTATATTAAAAGAATTGAATAAATAAAATATAAAATCAACCATAAGTAAAATATTGTTATTTCTTAATCAATCTATTGAAGAGTTGATCCAATGAACGAATATGCTTGTCTTTGGCTATGGAGTCTTTTATAAATATTTGATAGTTAGAATGTTGAATTTTCCTTTGTAATTAATTCTTGTAAATATGGGGGAAATAGAAGGATAGTGATATATTTTGAAAATTGGTGACACATTAGAATATTGGGAATTAGGGTTATGCTTTTGTAACTAATAGGTTTAAGGTAAATATTGTGCAAGGGGTATATTATTTTATTGCTGTGAAGATATTGCTTTTAGGTAATATTCGTAATATTAGTAGTTAATGAAGTGAATGAATTAGAGTAGATTAACTGAAAATATTAATTTTATTTAGGTTAAGGTTGTGCTGTGAAGAATTAGATTTTTATCCCAGCTAGATAAATGATCTCTTATTATTAATCATTGTATCTAAATTAGGATGGAAAAATAGGTTAAAAGTTTTTTTACGTGAGATTTAAATTAAGGAAAATTATAATATAAAGTGTATCTTGAATTTCTTACATGTTCTCTTAATTGGTGATTTAATTTTATAGTATTAATTTCATGATATCTTTTATATTTCTTTTAGAATGAAATAAATGTTATCTTAATATCTAAACTTCTCGCATGCTTTTAGGATTGGCTAATGGATACTCTTGGCAAATACATGGTTACTAGAATAAAATATTGCTACAATTACTTGTGAATTATTGTGCCAAGGAATGAATTAGGTAAATAATTAAAGTAAAAATGGTTATTTCGATAGGTTGTTTAGTAAAATATTATTTAACAAAAGAGTTTTACGGAATAAACATTATTGAATTAGGTATTTAATTTTGTTGTAGATAAATGAACTGTGTATTTAGTTAAAGTAAATTGATTTATATGGTTAATTAAGTTTTAGGGTTCACTAAAGGAGATAAGTGATTCTACATTTACATAGTTTCTTTTACTTGAGGGTTAATGATAAAGTTATTTTTAAGAGAGGATAAATCCCAGGTTCATAGGTTAATTAATTTAAATGATACTAATTAAATGTTAAATGGTTTTAATTACCTTTTTGTTATCTAATGAGTCTGTGAATGATAATTATTTATCAAACTACTGTGTGAAATAATCCATTAGTGTCGTCACCTTAGTATTATAATAAAGTTGTAAATTATAGAATTGTCATCTTAGTATTACATTTTAAAGTTATAATGAGGATTCGTATTAAACAGTTGATGGAGTTGGTTATCTTATAAATGATATAGTTATTTTAAATATAATTATTTGTAGTAAATACTCTCTTAATTAAATTAAGTGGATATATTAAAATAAGTGGTAAAAACTTTGAAATAATGCTTAAATTAAAGGAAGGTCTTTATGGTTATAATGTGTGAGTAAATGTGTTTTAAACAAAGTGTTGTGATTACTGGTTAAATGTTATTTAATTGTTTTAAGATGGGTGTTATTTGTGGGGTATTTATGGAGATGTCTCAATGGACTGTTCATTGTAAGTGTTTTAAGATAGTGTTCTTAAAGGTTGATGTATTGATGGTTTCCTTGTATGGAATTATTCCTTAAGACTTTGTGATTAATGTGTTTATGTTCAGAAAATGATTTAATTATAGGAGTTAGAAAATTAGAATTATTAGGTAGTTAAGTTAGGTATTATGTTATTGAGTAGGTTAGTAAAGTGATTAGAGAGAGAGTTTCTTTATGTTAATAATTTGGGTAACATTGATAGATTAGTTTATTCTCAATTTGATTAATTTCAAGTGGGATAGTTAACTTAGAAATAATGAAAAGTAGAGTTTTGTATGTAGATAATATTGGCCATAAGGATTATTTCTGTTTAGGTGGGAGAATTGATTTATAAGATAAATGGAAGTAAATAAATTTGAAAACTTTAAATAGTTGGGTATTACGACAAAGGCTAGTGAATGATTGTTGATTCGATAAATGTTTTGATTAATTATATTTAGTTAAACAAAGGGTTTATGTAGATGAATAAAATTAGATGATCTTTTCTAAGTCAATTTCCCTTATATTCTTTTAATAGTTGTTTTGTGGGATTTCTATAAGAACAGTTCTAGAAAATACTTGTGATTGATATTAGGATCAAATTGTTGGTTTGAGTGGGTTGATCTTCAAAGGGAGATTGTTGTTATAATGTGTAAATGGGAATATAATTGTGTTTGAAAGAGTATACTTGTGAATAGTGTCTTACGACTTGAACCATTAGATTTTATTTTCACTTCGCAATATTGTGCTATCCTTAAATGTTGGAAATGATTGATCTTTAAACTAATGTTCTTTTTAAAATGTTTCAAGTTACTTCTTATTGAATGAATGGATATATTATTAGAATGTGTGGTTTTATGGATTCTTTCAATGTGACTTTTCTTGAGTTGATTTTTGAGTTGGAGTTTTTCTCTCATTTTATTTATGTTGCTATTCGTTGGGAACCAGTATGTGTTCTTTTGTTCTTTACCTAAGTGGCAAATTGGTTAATGTTAACTTTGTCATGATTGATGGTTCTACTTGAGTTGTTAATGAGTCAAATTTGAAAAGTTCTTTGAAGTTATGGGTATTCCGAGAGGAGAAAATAGAGGTTTCCCTTCGATGTCCGATTTAGTTCGTATCAAAGTTGTTGATGTTGTTTAAGGGAGTTGTTGATCTTATTTTGATGTATTCTCTCATCATATTTGAATTGAAAATAGTTCTTCAAGGTTTTGCTTTTATTGTTGTCAGATTTTCATGGGGAAACCCTAGTGTAACTTTATGAGAATCTTCCAGAGGTTTATTTTACTATTGGTTAATGTTCCTCCTTTTATGTGCCCTTGTTGTGGCAAATGTTTTGGTTTCATGTTTTTGAAAGGGTTGTACGAGAATCATGGAGATTTTTGATTATGTATTTATGGCAAGATGGGTAATGCCTTGCATGCTGCTCTGTTGTGATATAATGTTCTTGTTATGTTGTACAACCCTTGGATTTTGGTTTTTATGTTTTGAGTGTCTAGAGAGAGAGAGTGGCTCTAAGTGGGTGGTCGGCGCACAAAGGGGCGCCAGGATAGCCCTCGTTAGAGTGAATTTAATAAGTGATAATTTTAAATAATTAACTAGGGGTGGGTAGAATCACATTAAAAAGATAATTGATGCCTCGTCCGCCGTTTAGTGCTATCATAGGCTAAAGGGGATTGAGAAGGCCGTGGTTGGCAAGATCGTTACCTTGTCTTCATGAAAGGTTAACGATTCTGCATGAGCAACCCTATGGAGCGGCTCCTTGAGATAGGTAGTCTGGATAACCATAGATGGAGGTGGCTCCTAGCGCTCGGATTGTCTGGATAATTCGTCAGTAGACGGAGGCGGCACCTTGTGATAGGTAGTCTGGAGAATCCATGTTAAGCCATGCGATGACACTCTCCTCTAACACTCCTTATTATGTTGCTTCTTTGGAAATCCTCTGGAAGTGGTCCTTTGTCTTGAATTGATGAAACATAATTGTTTGAAATGATTTATGATTTTACCCTATTTTATCTATGGTGTATTTTGTGGTCTTGTATAAATCTTGTGGATGTTTGGGTTTTGACCTTGTACTCTTATGGTACTGTGATATGATGTTATTGTATTGTATCATTGCGATTCAGAATTGTGATATGTTTATTAATTCAGCTTGATTTGGAAGTGTTTTATGATCTTCCTTTGGATTACTTGTTTACTGGTCATTGCTTTGAGTTATATGATGAGTTTTTTTGACTCTTGGATGTGGTTGGATTGTGTCGTTGTAATTTCTGAGTGTTATGATACTTTTGTATGACGTTGAGTCTTGTGGTTCTCTGTTGGATGTTCTTGGTTGAGGTCTCTTTCTTGTTAGCTCCTAGCACGGGGGGTGGGTCTTCGGACTCACATGGTCGGGTGGAACGTGCTAAGCACCCCATTGGGTCCCCAGTCAAGGATCGAGAGGTGCGGATTGGTGCTGTTGCAGCGACTCCAGAGTTGTATCTGTCTTGGAGCTAGTTTTGATACTTGTATTTCTCTAATTATTTGTATCATGGTATCTTGTGTATGGTTTCCATTCATATTTGGAACACTCTTGTATCATTGTACTTCTTAAACATTGTACTGTAATGAAATGTTAAACTTGGTGTGGATATTGGCTATGACAGTTGTTATTCAATGTGTTAGGATGATCATGCATATGATGTATTTGCGTATTCAGATGGTTTCTTATCATTGATCATCATGTATGTGTTATATTTGTTAATGCTTATTTTATATCTTTAGATTTTATTCTTTATGGTTGTTGTATGGATCTAAGTCACGTAATGACTCCTCGTGTACCCCAAGGGATGTGTGTGTTAATGAATCTATTTAAATGAAATTCATGTTATGACTTAATGTGTATTACATGTATGTTATATAAAAAAAAAAAATTGTGGTAATTATTGTGTTGTTGTCCTTTGGGGTTCGCACGGCGGGGCGTTACAACATTGGTATCAGAGCATAGGTTCATACACTGGGCACTATGTGTGCTCACTATGTAACCTTGCGCTTAGACCCGTGCGTCTTGAGTTTCACTTTTCTGTTGTCATTGTTGTGAACCTGAGTTTCTTCTGTTAACCGGTGTTGGGTCAATTGTGCAGGAAACCGATTGAAAGGATAGGACCCACGATGTAGTGCGCAATGCACCGATATCCTTCCTCTCGGGGATGCTCTATGGACCCTTGAGTTTTAGTGTGATGTGTTTCTTGGTGATGTGTTTTATGTGTGTGAATATGTCAAGTGTGTGTGAAATCTGCAATTTTGTTGTCTTTGAGTGATGAATTATGTTTTCTTGAATCTATGAAGGTGTAAAATTTTTCCTTTTTGTTGAAATTGATGTGAGATTTGGTGTGGAATAATGGTTAACGTGGAGTTCTTTGGGTGAAAATTATGAGTTTTAACGAAAATATGAGGTTTGGTGGATAATTATTCTATGATTTTTAGCAGAATATAGTATCTTGAGGTTAAAATGCAACTTGAATTATTGGTACTAATGTGCAATGTTTTATGTTAGCTTTTGATTTACAGGAACTTGGCTTCAGAAAGCATAGTGACGAAGGTAATGTAATTGTAATATGTAGGTATAGGTACTTATAATGTCAAGTAGTAATTCATTGTGATATAGTAGATGGATTAGATTTATGGTTAGCATCCTTATGAGAATATTGTTTAACTAGTAAGAAGCAAACTATTTATGAGTTATTAGAATTGTTTTGACTATTATGTGTGGTTAGTGGAGGGACAGTGTGGTATCACTCGCTCGTGAGTGCCCTACTATGCTGGGATTTCCTCTCACGATGTATTTGTGATATATATGTATCGTGCACAATGTTTGTTTTCATGCAGGATTGCAGGAATTAAGTCTCGATTCCACCTGCATTGTCAGGACTGGGCGAGCATCATAAACACCCAATGGGCTTGACGTTGAACATAGGAGCTGACAAGAAAGTTTCCTCGACTTAGTTTGTCCACTCCATCCTAGTGTTTGGAAAATTATTTTGGTTGCAACCCCATTACTATTATCATTTTGGTATCATTTCCTTATTTTGGTTTGTTTAATTTTTGTTGCTTACTTGATGATGTTTAATTGATGATTTGACTTGTGGTATTGATATGCTTATGATTGTTAATATTATTGTTAGTTTATGGTTTGTGCTTGAGCTCAACTTCCAGGAGTAAGTTGAAGCCTAGGGGGGGAGGATGTAGTGCCCTCCATTTCGGTCATCGTTGATGTCAAGTAAGTAGTTGTTAGTAATGTCGTGATGATGTGGTGATTTTATTATTTAATTTAATTTTAAGGTTATGAGGTAACACTAATAATATGTTTGGATTTGATTAATAAAATTAATTTAATTATAAGGTTACCTATTTCATTTGGAATTAAATAAAGAATTAGATTCAATGATAAACGTCAATTTAATTATCGTTGGGAGTTAGTTATTTAAAATAATCAGATTAAATGAGGAAAGATAGTTATCATTTAATGATTAAATTCAATTAATAAATTTAAAAGTGATAAAATATTAAAAAGGATTAAAAGGGAACTTAATTTAATTGGGAAGTGAAATTATAACTACATTAGTAAATGATACAATAACTATTTTGGATGGTTAATTATTAAATTAAAATAATAACTAAAAGAAGTATGAGTAATTAAACAATGTGATAAATTTCTTTGTGAAATAAATAATTAATTAAATGTTTTGATATAATTAGAGGTTATGAAATAATAAAATTACATTGTTAATAGAAATAAATAAAAATAGAATATTGCAAGGTAATTATCATTTAATGTTTAAATTCGATAAATAAATTAAGGAGAAAATATTTATCTGTAACTAAAAGAAAGATTAAATTATTAAATATTTATTGAATATTTAATAGATGACCTATTTAGTTCATATATTAAAGAGTAGATTATAAAATAATAATTAAGGGTTTTCGTTCATTCATAACTGCTGGAAGTTGAACGGTTTCTCGTTGGGAGTGGAAAAAGACTCCGTGAAACAAATTATTAAAATGAGAATTATTCTGGAGATAAAAGGGGGATTGGCAGGTTCGAAGGGTGGCTCCTTCTGTCATGGATTGTTCGGCTCTGGGTTTTCATTTCAGACAACATTGATTTACAACGCCAATTGAAATTTCCTGTCAATGCTCTCTGGAAAAGAGTATAATTTTCTTTCCCCTCTCTATATTTTTGTTATGTTGTGTGCGAATTGTAAATCATCTTGAAGATTCAAATTGCATGTGGTGCTAGGGTTTTGATTTAAGTTTTTATGATATGGTTTTCAACTTATAATCATATGCGGTGGTTTCAATCTATATTCATAATTTATGTGAATAATTATAAAGAGTTAGTTACGTATTGAAATCTATTTGTATTCTGGGTAAATTTTACATTTCATATTCTTAAGTGATTTAATGATTTTGTTATGGGTATTAGAGAGGAGAAAATAGAGTTTCCCTTGGATGTATGCAGTTTAGTTAGTATCGAAATTGTTGATGTGTTGTTTAAGGGGGAGTTGTTGATCTTATTTTGATGTATTCTATACATCATAATTGAATTAGAAATAGTTCTTTAAAGGTTTTCTTTTATTGTTGTCGGATTTTCATGTAGAGCTACCCAGTGTAACTTTATGAGAATCTTCCAGAGGTTTATTTTACTATTGGTTAATGTTCCTCCTTTTATGTGCCCTTGTTGTGGCAAGTGTTTTGGTTTCATGTTTTTGAAAGGGTTGTACGGGAATCATGGAGATTTTGATTATGTATTTATGGCAAGATGGGTAATGCCTTGCATGCTGCTCTATTGTGATATAATGTTCTTGTTATGTTGTACAACCCTTGGATTTTGGTTTTTGTGTTCTGAGTGTCTAGAGAGTGGCGGGGAATACAAATAGATTTCAATACGTAACTAACTTTTTATAATTATTCACATAAAATATGAATATAGATTGAAACCACCGCATATGATTATAAGTTGAAAACCATATCATAAAAACTTAAATCAAAACCCTAGCACCACATGCAATTTGAATCTTCAAGATGATTTACAATTCCCACACAACATATCAAAAATATAGAGAGGGGAAAGAAAATTGTACTCTTTTCCATAGAGCATTAACAGGAAATTTCAATTGGCGTTGTAAACCAATGTTGTCTGGAACCAAAAACCCTAAGCCGAACAATCCATGACAGAAGGAGCCACCCTTCAAACCCGCCAATCCCCCTTTTATCTCTAGAATAATTCTCATTCTAATAATTTGTTTCATGGAGTCTTTTCCACTCCCTTCGGGAAACCGTTCAACTTCCAGCAATTATGACTGAATGACAGCCACGACCCTTAATTATTATTTTATAATCTAATCTTTAATATATGAACCAAATAGGTAATCTATAAGATATTCAATAAATAATTAATAATTTAATCTTTCTTTTAGTTACAGATAAATATTTTCTCCTTAATTTGTTTATTGAATTTAAACATTAAATGATAATTACCTTGCAATATTCTATTTTTATTTATTTCTATTAACAATGTAATTTTATCCTTTCATAACCTCTAATTATATTAAAACATTTAATTAATTATTTATTTCACAAAGAAATTAATAAAAATCTTATCACATTGTTTAATTACTCATACTTCTTTTAGTTATTATTTTAATTTAATAATTAACCATCTAAAATAGTTATCATATCATTTACTAATGTAGTTCATTCAGTTATAATTTAACTTCCCAATTAAATTAAGTTCCCTTTTAATCCTTTTTAATATTTTATCACTTTTAAATTTATTAATTGAATTTAATCATTAAATGATAACTATCTTTCCTCATTTAATCTGATTATTTTAAATAACTAACTCCCAACGATAATTAAATTGACGTTTATCATTGAATCTAATTCTTTATTTAATTCCAAATGAAATAGGTAACCTTATAATTAAATTAATTTTATTAATCAAATCCAAACATATTATTAGTGTTACCTCATAACTTTAAAATTAAATTAAATAATAAAATCACCACATCATCACGACATTACTAACAACTACTTACTTGACATCAACGATGACCGAAATGGAGGGCACTACAACCTCCCCCCCTAGGCTTCAACTTACTCCTGGAAGTTGAGCTCAAGCACAAACCATAAACTAACAATAATATTAACAATCATAAGCATATCAATACCACAAGTCAAATCATCAATTAAACATCATCAAGTAAGCAACGAAAATTAAACAAACCAAAATAAGGAAATGATACCAAAATGATAATAGTAATGGGGTTGCAACCAAACTAATTTTCCAAACACTAGGATGGAGTGGACAAACTAAGTCAAGGAAACTTTCTTGTCAGCTCCTATGTTCAACGTCAAGCCCATTGGGTGTTTATGATGCTCGCCTAGTCCTGACAATGTAGGTGGAATCGAGACTTAATTCCTGCAATCCTGCATGAAAACAAACGTTGTGCACGATACATATATATCACAAATACATCGTGGGAGGAAATCCCAGCATAGTAGGGCACTCACGAGCGAGTGATACCACACTGTCCCTCCCACTAACCACACATAATAGTCAAAATAATTCTAATAACTCGTAAATAGTTTGCTTCTTACTAGTTAAACAATATTCTCATAAGGATGCTAACCATAAACCAAATCCATCTACTATATCACAATGAATTACTACTTGACATTATAATTACATTACCTTCGTCACTATGCTTTCTGAAGCCAAGCTCCTATAAATCAAAAGCTAACATAGAACATTGCACATTAGTACCAATAATTCAAGTTGCATTTTAACCTCAAGATACTATATTCTGCTAAAAATCATAGAATAATTATCCACCAAACCTCATATTTTCGTTAAAACTCATAATTTTCACCCAAAGAACTCCACGTTAACCATTATTCCACACCAAATCCCAC
The DNA here is from genome assembly GCA_007258455.2 of Sequoia sempervirens. Taxonomy (NCBI): domain Eukaryota; kingdom Viridiplantae; phylum Streptophyta; class Pinopsida; order Cupressales; family Cupressaceae; genus Sequoia; species Sequoia sempervirens. The sequence continues at coordinate 14,399 of VDFB02246790.1, forward strand.
ATCAATTTCAACAAAAAGGCAAAATTTTACACCTTCACAGATTCAAGAAAACATAATTCATCACTCAAAGACAACAAAATTGCAGATTTCACACACACTTGACATATTCACACACATAAAACACATCACCAAGAAACACATCACACTAAAACTCAAGGGTCCATAGAGAATCCCCGACATAAAGGATATCAGTGCATTGCGCACTACACCGTGGGTCCTATCCTTTCAATCAGTTTCCTGCACCATTGACCCAATACCGGTTAACAGAAGAAACTTAGGTTCACAACAATGACAACAGAAAAGTGAAACTCAAGACGCACGGGTCTAAGCGCAAGGTTACATAGTGAGCACACGTTACTTGATCGCCATGAACCTTGGCTCACGATGCTCAATATTGTGCTTCCGTAGATGGGCACAAAGGACAACAACACAATAATTACCACACAATTTTATTTTATTTTATACAGCTTTTTATGTAATACACATTAAAGTCATAACATGAATTTCATTTAAATAGATTCCTTAACACACATCCCTTGGGGTACACGAGGAGTCATTACGCGACTTAGATCCATACAACAACCATAAAGAATAAAATCTAAAGATATAAAGTAAGCATTAACAAATATAACACATACATGATGATCAAGGATAAGAAACCATCTGAATACAGAAATACATCATATGCATGATCATCCTAACACATTGAATAACAACTGTCATAGCCAATATCCACACCAAGTTTAACATTTCATTACAGTACAATGTTTAAGAAGTATAATGATACAAGAGTGTTCCAAATATGAATGGAAACCATACACAAGATACCATGATACAAATGATTAGAGAAATACAAGTATCAAAACTGGCTCCAAGACAGATACAACTCACAGATGTACCAGCCAGCACCAATCCAGCACCTCTCGATCCTTGGGGACCCGATGGGGTGCTTATACGTTCCTGCCGACCATGTGAGTCAGAAGACCCACCCCGTGCAGGAGCTAACAAAGAAAGGGCCTCAACCAAGGAACATCAACGAGGAAGGAACCCTACCCAGGACTCAAGCGTCATACAAAAGTATGTAAAACACTTTCGGAAATTACAATGACACAAAATCCAGCCACATCCAAGAGTCATAAAACTCATCATATAACTCAAAGCAATGACCAGTAAACAAGTAATCCAAAGGAAGATCATAAAACACTTCCAAATCAAGCTGAATTAATAAACATATCACAGTTTTGAATCACAATGATACAATACAATAACATCAAATCACAGTACCATAAGAGTACAAGGTCAAAACCCAAACATCCACAAGATTTATACAAGACCACAAAATACACCATAGATAAAATAGGGTAAAATCATAAATCATTTCAAACAATTATGTTTCATCAATTCAAGACAAAGGACCACTTCCAGAGGATTTCCAAAGAAGCAACATAATAAGGAATGTTAGAGGAGAGTGTCATCGCATCAAGCCAACGCATGGATTCTCGGACTACCTATCGCCAAGATTAGCCAAGCCTCAGTCCTCTTGTGAATTATCGAACAATCCGGTAGCTAGGAGCAGCCTCCATCTATGGTTATCGGACTACCTATCTCAAGAACCCGCTCCATAGGGTTGCTCATCACGGAATGGAATTAACCTTTCATGAGACAAGGTAACAATCTTGCGCTGACCTGACCTTCTCAATCCTTTAGCTGTGATAGCACTAGCGTGGACGGGGCATCAATTATCGCAATGTGATTCTACCCACACCCCTAGTTAATTATTTAAATTATCACTTATTAATTTCCGCTCTAACTTGAGGGCTATCACGAAGCCTTTGTCGTAGACCACTTATAGAGCCACCCTCTCTCTAGACACTCAAAACATAAAACCAAAATCCAAGGGTTGTACAACATAACAAGAACATTATATCACAACAGAGCAGCATGCAAGGCATTACCCATCTTACCATAAATACATAATCAAAAATCTCCATGATTCCCGTACAACCCTTTCAAAAACATGAAACCAAAACATTTGCCACAACAAGGGCACATAAAAGGAGGAACATTAACCAATAGTAAAATAAACCTCTAGAAGATTCTCATAAAGTTACACTAGGGTTTCCCATGAAAATCTGACAACAATAAAAGAAAAACCTTAAAGAACTATTTTCAATTCAATTATGATGAGAGAATACATCAAAATAAGATCAACAACTCCCTTAAACAACATCAACAACTTCGATACGAACTAAATCGGACATCCAAGGGAAACCTCTATTTTCTCCTCTCGGAATACCCATAACTCAAAGAACTTTTCAATTGACTCATCAAGTAGAACCATCAATCATGACAAAGTTAACATTAACCAATTTGCCACTTAGGTAAAGAACAAAAGAACACATACTGGTTCCCAACGAATAGCAACATAAATAAAATGAGAGAAAAACTCCAACTCAAAAATCAGCTCAGGAAAAGTCACATTGAAAGAATCCATAAAACCACACATTCTAATAATATATCCATTCATTCAATAAGAAGTAACTTGAAACATTTTAAAAAGAATATTAGTTTAAAGATCAATCATTTCCAACATTTAAGGATAGCACAATATTACGAAGTGAAAATAAAATCTAATGGTTTAAGTCGTAAGACACTATTCACAAGTATACTCTTTCAAACACAATTATATTCCCATTTACACATTATAACAACAATCTCCCTTTGAAGATCAACCCACTCAAACCAACAATTTTGATCCCGATATCAATCACAAGTATTTTCTAGAACTGTTCTTATAGAAATCCCACAAAATAACTATTAAAAGAATATGAGGGAAATTGACTTAGAAAAGATCATCTAATTTTATTCATTTACATAAACCCTTTGTTCAACTAAATATAATTAATCAAAACATTTATCGAATCAACAATCATTCACTAGCCTTTATCGTAATACCCAACTATTTAAAGTTTTCAAATTTATTTACTTCCATTTATCTTATAAATCAATTCTCCCACCTAAACAGAAATAATCCTTATGGCCAATATTATCTACATACAAAACTCTACTTTTCATTATTTCTAAGTTAACTATCCCACTTGAAATTAATCAAATTGAGAATAAACTAATCTATCAATGTTACCCAAATTATTAACATAAAGAAACTCTCTCTCTAATCACTTTACTAACCTACTCAATAACATAATACCTAACTTAACTACCTAATAATTCTAATTTTCTAACTCCTATAATTAAATCATTTTCTGAACATAAACACATTAATCACAAAGTCTTAAGGAATAATTCCATACAAGGAAACCATCAACACATCAACCTTTAAGAACACTATCTTAAAACACTTACAATGAACAGGCCATTGAGACATCTCCATAAATACCCCACAAATAACACCCATCTTAAAACAATTAAATAACACTTAAACCAATAATCAAAACACTTTGTTTACATTTACTCACACATTATAACCATAAAGACCTTCCTTTAATTTAAGCATTATTTCAACGTTTTTACCACTTATTTTAATATATCCACTTAATTTAATTAAGGGAGTATTTACTACAAATAATTATATTTAAAATAACTATATCATTTATAAGATAACCAACTCCATCAATTGTTTAATACGAATCCTAATTATAACTTTAAAATGTAATACTAAGATGACAATTCTATAATTTACAACTTTATTATAATACTAAGGTGACGACACTAATGGATTATTTCACATAGTAGTTTGATAAATAATTATCATTCATAGACTCATTAGATAACAAAAAGGTAATTAAAACCATTTAACATTTAATCAGTATCATTTAAATTAATTAACCTATGAACCTGGGATTTATCCTCTCTTAAAAATAACTTTATCATTAACCCTCAAGTAAAAGAAACTATGTAAATGTAGAATCACTTATCTCCTTTAGTGAACCCTAAAACTTAATTAACCATATAAATCAATTTACTTTAACTAAATACACAGTTCATTTATCTACAGCAAAATTAAATACCTAATTCAATAATGTTTATTCCGTAAAAATCTTTTGTTAAATAATATTTTACTAAACAACCTATCGAAATAACCATTTTTACTTTAATTATTTACCTAATTCATTCCTTGGCACAATAATTCACAAGTAATTGTAGCGATATTTTATTCTAGTAACCAACTACCTATTTGCCAAGAATATCCATTAGCCAATCCTAAAAGCATGCGAGAAGTTTAGATATTAAGATAACATTTATTTCATTCTAAAAGAAATATAAAAGATATCATGAAATTAATACTATAAAATTAAATCACCAATTAAGAGAACATGTAAGAAATTCAAGATACACTTTATATTATAATTTTCCTTAATTTAAATCTTACGTTAAAAAATTTTAACCTATTTTTCCATCCTAATTTAGATACAATGATTAATAATAAGAGATCATTTATCTAGCTGGGATAAAAATCTAATTCTTCACAGCACAACCCTAACCTAAATAAAATTAATATTTTCAGTTAATCTACTCTAATTCATTCACTTCATTAACTACTAATATTACGAATATTACCTAAAAGCAATATCTTCACAGCAATAAAATAATATACCCCTTGCACAATATTTACCTTAAACCTATTGGTTACAAAAGCATAACCCTAATTCCCGATATTCTAATGTGTCACCAATTTTCAAAATATATCACTATCCTTCTATTTCCCCCATATTTACAAGAATTAATTACAAAGGAAAATTCAACATTCTAACTATCAAATATTTATAAAAGACTCCATAGCCAAAGACAAGCATATTCGTTCATTGGATCAACTCTTCAATAGATTGATTAAGAAATAACAATATTTTACTTATGGTTGATTTTATATTTTATTTATTCAATTCTTTTAATATAAATAAATCATTTCCCTCCAAGTGTTACTTCCCTAATAATCAATTTATTTTAACCACTAAGTTTAATAACTAACAAAATGCAGCTTATTATTATAATAAACCCTTAACATCTTTATTATTTCTCTATTTATCTCAAAACCTATCATACTAGCAGACCAAAATTTAATTTAACTCTTCATAAATTATATTTATTATCAGCAAAACGCAACCATAAGGGAGCAGCTTGACAGCAGCCTCATATTTTAAGCATAACGCCAAAACTATAATCTGGGTATTTGAGATTTTTGGACAGCAAAAAAGAAAATTGGAATTTGGAGAAACCCTTTAAATTTACCAGCAAACTAGTTTGTATAAAAAATGTTATGGATGACACAATTAGACTGTTTGAATAGAGTCACAGGAAACAGTTTACCAGTATAACAATATATATCTATTTTTTTTTCAAACAGAATATAATATGTATATATATATATATAAACAATCACAATAGATTTAAAATATTATAATTTAAATCAACATTTTAATGGATCTTTAATCCTAATCTCACATCTATAAATCTATAAATCTATAAAGAACCAGAGGTTCATCAATAATAAAATAGATGAATTTTCATTAAATCACTTAAGAATATGAAATGTAAAATTTACCCCGAATACAAATAGATTTCAAT
>VDFB02246791.1:0-14393 GCA_007258455.2 Sequoia sempervirens
AACTCATCTTCGTCGGTTGCCACCATGAAAAAGGGATCTGGTGTTCGTCGGAATATTGAAAAAATGATCGTCGACCTAACAATGAACAATAGACAAAACACAAGTGGCATGCCTTTGCGAAAGAGTTGGAATAACAATAGATGTTCATCGAAATTGCGACAAAATAGGAAAGTCATTACGATGAAAGTTTTGTCGGACATATCGCAAATATCGGTGAAAGATTAAGATTGTCACAGTGATCAAAATTTCCTGAGAAGATATATCAGGAGGACTGGCCCATGGTCTCAGCGATGAAGTTTCATCGGTGAGATACTCATCTCGTCTCATCGATGAAGCACGAGGGAAGCATATCAGCAAGACATATACCATTGGAGTATGTTTTGAATGTCTACTTGACCCGCTATGTCACGCTGATAAGATTACATCGGTAGGATTCTTGGCAACATACTTGAGATTGAAAGAACAACAACAGAAGTTTGTTGAAATTGTGACAAAATAGGAAAGTCATTATGACGAAAGTTTCGTCAGACGTATTGCAATTTTGTCAAATGCTTTTGGAGGTTCGTCGGTTGCTTTTGTTGAAAGTTCGACGAAAAAATGCAATTTAAAAAAAAAAAACTATTCGTTCAAATGTAGGCATATCGGTGAAAGATCAAGACTGTTACAACGATCAAAATTTCCTGAGAAGATATATCGAGAGGACTTTCTTGTGGTCTCAGCGATTAAGTTTCATCGGCAAGATACTCATCTTGTCTCAATCAGTGAAGCATGAGGGAAGCATATTGGCAAGACATATACCATCAAAGTAAGTTCTAAATGTCTACCCAACCCGCCATGTCACACTGATAAGATTACATCGGCAAGAGTATTGGCGACATACTTGAGATCGAAAGAATAATCATCAGGGAGACTCACCACGTCAAGGAAACTGCAAAATATCCTAGCGATACATGATCTCTTGCCGATGAAGATACAAATGGATCAAAATAATTATCAGGGTGAATCTGGGCGATATTTGATGTATAAGACATTTCTAAAAGGACGTTTCCTTTCAAACATTTGATGTATAAGTATCCATTTTTTTATATCAAAAGGAGAGAGGCAAAAGGAAAAAATAATATTGTAGATAGTTTGTTTTTTGTAATGATGTTTTCATCAAAAATACTTAGATGCATGCATGAAGTTCAATGAAGTTAATGAACATATATGAATTTGTGGCTTAGTCTTTGGTATCAACTATCTGTGGAATTATATAGTTATTGGGAAGTATGAAAAATTATATATAGGTAAAAGCTTCAATAATTCTATACAGTTCAAGAAAAACTTCAAGGTTATTAATTCATGTCATTCTATACATTCTACAAATCTAAGTTGAATGCAACTAATTTGCAAATACTACGATCATCATCAACACTAACAACTTTAAAGTCACAACTATTGATCCAATATTGATAAAAATATTGTGCATTATATAAACGACTACTATCACAACTATTGAAACATGCTCAGCTACTGGGTCCTCTCCCCTAGAATAAATTAAGGAAAACATTATTGTAAACACAATATGTATAGAAGAATATGAATGTAAAGGAAAATGGATATTAGCAAAACATAAATGTAAATAAAAGTAGTGTGAGCAGAAAATGAATCTAAATTGGTCTTGAACAAATAAAATCATACCCAATTAACATTAAGTTATACTGACCTTGTACTCATTTCCATTGTCAATCTTGAAGGTTACTTTGATGCCTTCTGTAGAAACTCTTTGGCCATGAGGCAAGAGAAGGCGGGAAAACCAAGTGTATATTGATGACTTCCTGACAATAAAAAAGAAACAAGCAACCAGTCAACCCTATTAGAACAAAATAATCTTATGAATTGATTTTATTTGTTTTACTGGCTAATGGATAGTGGACCTAGTTCTCTTGAATTGAGATCATACTACTAAGATGTGTTGACTACTGATATTCTGCTTCAATCTCTATAAGTTACTTTTGTCTTAAATATATTCAAGATAACTTTGCAAAAAAATTCCCTGATCTGTTAGAAATTATGCAGATTATTTTGTTAATACTTCTCCATTTTGATAATTTCTTTCAAAAATTCATAGAAAGATATGTAATTCCATATTTGAAACTTACATATTTTAATTTTACTAGTTCTGTAATTATAGGATATGATTCCAACAATTGTGAAACGCATTGGCAATATGCTGGATCAATGAAGTAAACTATACAATTGGCAGGTGTAAAGTCAAATTCCCTAACCCTTGTGAGCATCCTTCTTTCCTATTCTAAAACATGTGCTTTGGAACAGGGCATGAAAATCCATTTAAGTATAATGAAAAGGATATTTTTGCATACTGTCGAGATATTATATTCTGATGGATTAGCGAATGAATGTAGTGAAAATTTTGCATACCTATAGATGGTACAAAATTTCATGGTTAAGTCAAAGCCTTCCATCAACAACAAGATCCAAATATCCATGTATCTATCTCAATCAAGCCTCTAAACCCTTCAGAGCTGTCAATTTTTCCACTAACCTATTATGCACAAAAGTCAAAATTTAGAGTTATGTCACCACTAAAACAAAAGAAACAGAGCTTTGAAACCAAATCCACACACAACACAATGTGGTATTCATATAAATCCATACAAACAAACTAAACTTAGAACATTGGAATGGAAACAACTTTAAATTGCATGATCACCGAGCATGGATTCACTTTACTCAGCTGGAGGTGCATTTTACCCAATAATGGGTTCTTCATCTAAAACATTTGTACAAGGTTCAAATAGAAAACATATTGATGAAAGATAGAGGAATTAAAAGGATAATTGGATGTAGTTGGATTGAAGGCCGTAAACTGGTACATGTTTTTTGAGTAGGAGTCATATCACATCCACAAACATGGTAGAGCTATGCAAAGTAGGAGAAATTGGCTTGGATAATGAAGGAAGTGGGGTATAAAGAATCATTTATCTGCCACCATAGTGAAAAGTTAGCACTTTCTTTCATCTTTTCATATTGGTTTGATGCTTCAAACGATGCATTTCTTATATTGAAAAGTGCATTACCTTATTGAGCTTCTCTTTGTTTCTAGAATAGTTTAATATTCTCTACTTAACAAGGTCAACCACATGATGGTGGAAGCTCATTTAGCCCCTCCCCGCCCCTCACATCACTCTCAATTCCCCATACCCGATCATATAACATTAATCATTAATTCATCCATTAATAACATATAACATTCATTCATTAACATTCATTCATCCATTAATAACATATAACATTCATTCATTAACATATAACATTCATTCTTTTAGTTCTTACATATTATCAAAAATATGGTTGTCATAAAATGATTACAATCACTTTTTCTTTTTCTTTTTTGAAGCTAAAAAAAGCTTAAGTGGAGTATCATTTTCTAAATCATCAGTCCCCCCTTCAGTTGTTCTTCCATCTACTTGTGATCTTAATGTATGCCTAGTCATGTACTCATGACGTGGATGCCGTTGCAAGGGGGGGTCTGCTGCAATAACAAAGAAATGTTAAATTGGTATGTTTTATTATTATTGTTACAAGTATTTTATTAATTAAAAGAAAATTAGAGTGGTTCTCTTTACCTGATGGGGCCACATCATGTTCCTGATCTTTTCTTATAGCCTCATGCTCAACATCCTAAACACCCTCTAAATCCTTTGTTAGGGTTAGAAAGAAAGATATCTAACAATTAAATGCAAATTTAATTAATAAACAGAGAAACTAAAACACACACAGAATAAATCATAACACAAAGAATTTAGCGTGGTTTACCCAATCCGGGTTACATCCACCAAACCACAACCATCCAATACTTTTATTATCCAATACAAAACCTATTACAATCTTGCGAATAATCGCGTTTTTCATTATACTGTAATACCCATCCGAACCCCTTTTTAAAAAGCTTAGAAGCTTCTAGATTTTGGGTTCTACAAAATCGGATTTTTCCTTTTTCATTGATTTTTCCCTTTTTTGGTGATGACGCAAAAAAGTGGGAGGAAAATTTTTCTCGGGGGCTATTGCCCCCGAACCCCCGCCCGGGGCCCAGCTCAGCCCCAGACCCCAGCAAGGATACGTTCCAAGGTGCCCAATATACCATGGGCTATACAGTATAGCATGATTGAATTAAGCCACATACCAGCGATATCCCACTTCAAGGCGATCGGGCTCCACGCAACCTAATCTCCCCGCCAAGGAGACTAATCACGGACAACTGCTAACAATTCTGACTCCCCAGCGGAAATAAGTACCTTGGACCCTACTGCTTTGTTATACTTGAAGGCCAACTAAAGCTGAAGAGGAGCTCAGCTTCTCCCTTGTCACCACCTCCGTAAACATATCCGCTGGATTGACATCTGTATGTATCTTGTCCAGCTTGACCTGTCCATCTTCCAACACCGACAGAATGAAATGATATCTCAATTGTATGTGTTTTGTTTTAGAATGTAAGGCAGAATTCTTTGCAAGATGTATAGCACTCGGCTGTGCGTAAACAAGTAATTTCTACAACCTATTGTTTCCCAACTCATCCATGAGAAGAAGTTGCAGCCATATCATCTCCTTTGCACGCCTTTGTTGCGGCGGCTTATACTCTACCTGCAGTGGTGGATAAAGCAACCACCTTTATAATCAAAATCCAACTCCTTCTTTGTCCCACCAACTGTAAAAACATAACCTGTGGTACTCCGCCTGGTATCTATATCCCCTGCCAAATCTGAGTCAACATAGCTTTTTAAATCAGTATTGGAGCCCCCAAAACATAAACATTTATTGGATGTACCTCTCAAGTACCTGAGAATCCATTTGACTGCATTCCAATGTTCAACTCCAAGATGACTCAAATACCTGCTAACAAATCCTACGACATGTGCAATATCCGGTCTTGTGCATACCATGGCATACATTAAACTCCTACAGCTGAAGCATATGGTACCTTGGACATTTTTTCTTCCTCCTCTTGTGTCTTTGGACACATATCCTTAGTCAATTTAACATGACTAGGCAAAGGTGTGCTGACAACTTTTGTATTCTCCATATGAAATCTCTGCAACACCTTTTCAACATAATTAGCCTGAGATAAAAACAATTGTCTGCTTTTCCTATCTCTACGAATTTTCATACCAAGGATTTGCTTTGCTGCCCCCAAATCCTTCATAGCAAATATTTTGCTAACTGTTGTTTTAGCTCACTTATGTGATCCATGTTGAACCACTGCTACAAGCATGTCATCAACATATAAACATAAAAATAATGTAGTTGTCATTATCCAACCTCTTAAAATAAACACCACAATGGTCGAGAATTACCGCAGGCGTAGCCTTGCTCGTGCATAAAAGTATCAAATTTCAAGTACCATTGCTGAGGTGCTTGCTTCAAGCCATATAAAATTTTCTTCAATCTGCACACTAGCTTTTCCTTACCTTTGACCTCAAACCCTTGTGGCTGGTCCATATATATTTCCTCTTCCAAATCACCATGGAGAAAGGTTGTTTTAACATCAAGCTATTCTAAATGCCAATCGTCAACATCCATAATACTTAAAAACAATATGAATAGAAGTCATTTTAACAACTGGAGAACAAATCTCATCAAAAATCAATACCCTTTTTCTGTGCAAATCCCTTTACAACTAATCTGGCTTTAAATCTTTTCTTACCTCCATCCTCCTCTTTCAGCCTGTAAACCCATTTGCTTGGTAAAACCTTTTTACCTGCAGGCAACTTGCATAATTCCCAAGTCTGGTTTTTTAGCAAGGAGTCCATTTCTTCTTCCATTCCATGCTCCCAATGAACCTTGGTATCCACCTGCATAGCTTCACCATAATATTCTGGCTCACCAGCATCAGTTAACTAAATAGTATACAAAGAGGGAGAGAATATTTCTGGAGGTCTACTTATCCTTGAAGATCATCTAATAGGAGTTTGTGGTATTTGTTGTTACTGTTGTTGCCCAGCATGAGGAAACCACTGAAACATCATTGTTTGGAATATCATCCAACACTACATAATCATTTTCTTTCTTGTCATGCTGCAACAACAGATCTTTGTACAAAACTTTCTCATTGAATATGACATCCCTACTTTTCACAATTTTCTGATTTTCAAAATCCCAAAGCCTATAACCAAATTCATCAATGCCATATCCAACAAATACATATTTCTTTGATTTTGCATCAAGCTTGGTTCTATTTTCAGAATCTACATGTACAAATGCTTCACAACCGAAGGTTTTGAGAAAAGAATAACTCATCTTCTTACCTTTCCATGCTTCCTCTGGAATACCACAACCCAAAGGATTAGAGGGACCTCTATTAATTAAATAAACAGTAGTGTTTATAGTCTTTGCCCATATTTTTAAAGGCAACCCAACATGCAATCTCATAGTTCATGCACACTCCATTATTGTTCTGTTCATGCGCTCAGCCACTCCATTTTCCTGTGGAGTCCTTGGAACCGTTTTCTTCCTATGAATACCATTAGAGAAAAAATAATCTTCAAACTCTTTGCTGCAATACTCACCGCCATTATTAGATATGAGAAATTTTATCTTTTTACTCGTCTCATTCTCAACCAAGCTTCTCCATTTTTTAAAAGTTTCAAATACATCAGATTTCTGGCTAAGGAAATAAATCCATACCTTCCTAGTTGCATCATCAATGAAAGTAACATAACACAGAGAGCCACTGAGAGAAGATACCTAAGCTGGTCCCCATACATCCGTATGCACAAGCTCCAATTTCTCATCTTTCTTTTGCTTCCCATCCCTGAGAAAACTTACTCTCTTTTGTTTTCCATACACACAACTTTCACAGAAATCCATATTAACACATTTTAGACCTAGTAAAGTATTTGAATGAAAGTACTTTCATACCTTTTGCACTCATATGCCCAAGTCTATTATGCCACAGTGCTGATTTAGAGTCCACAACAACTGTATGATCTCCTACCTGCTGAACTGCAGCAACTGTTCCTGAAGATTGACTCTTTTTTGTAACAATTAAAGTAGAAGAATAGTATCCTTGACCACCAAAGATATAAGGTGCCTACTTTCACACCTTTTGCTACCACTAAGGCACCCTTTGTGACCTTCCAATTTTTATCACTAAATGTAACAACACAACCTTCATCATCTAGTTGCCTTGCTGAAATTAAATTTCTGCTTAACTTTGGAACATGCCTTACCTCACGTAGTAGCCAATGATTCCCATTCTACAACTTAATTTTGATTCTTCCCTTTCCAACAATCTAACAGGGTTCGTTATCTCCTAAATAAACCAGCCCAAAATCCCCTTTGACATAATCAAGAAAATAACTTCTATAGGGGGTAGCATGAAATGAAGCCCCTAAATCTAACACCCAAGAATCGTCAGCATTATCAAGGGAAAGAATCAAAGCATCCTCATCTGATTTATTACTTACCACATTTTCCTCTTTACTTCCTTCCTTTTTGTCTCCTTCTTTATTTTTCTGAGACCAACAATCTTTCTTTAAATGACCCGGCTTACCACAATACCAACAATCCCTCTTGTCTCTAGATTGGGACCTTCTGTCCTTTGATTTTCCTTGTAACTTCCCACGATTTCCGAAATTGTTTCCTCTCTCCTTTGTTCTGCCCCTGCTTTCTACATTCAAAACACTGCCTGATGTGGATGTTCCACCTAAGCTTTTCCTACGAATTTCCTCACTCAAAATAACACCAACAACATCATCAAATTTCAATGTATTCGAACCAGAAACAAAATTGCTAACAACCATTACCAAGCTATTCCAGCTTTCAGGCAAAGAACACAGAATCAAAAGAGCCCTAACTTCTTCATCAAAGTTTACTTTTACATAAGTTAATTGACTGGTGACAGTATTAAACCCATTTAAATGATCAATAACTGACCCACCTTCTACCATTTTCATATTAAATAAACGCTTCATAAGAAATACCTTATTCAAAGCAGAAGGATTTTCATATAACTTTGCTAGGGTTTCCATCAACTCTTGAGTTGTCTTGCTGTTGTTGTAATATTGAATGCCACACCGATTGTGCTAGGCATAAACTATCACTACCAAGAGCTCTTTCTATCCAAAATTTCCCAGCCCTCATCGACATTGCTGTGGGCTTCTTGGTTTTCCTTCCAATGGCACCCATAAATCCTTCTCGAGATAGTCCTCCATCTATCTTCCATAACTGGGATAGTTCTACCCATTAAACCAACCTTTCTTACTCCTCGCCTGCCATTGCCCCACTAACCATGAGACTCCACTCACTGCGAGACCTTCCTACGCATTCCATAATCAAAACACAACCCACTTCCGATACCAATTGTTAGGTTAGAAAGGAAATATCTACCACTCAAATGTAGATTTAATTAATAAAACGAGAAACTAAAACAATACGTAATAAATCATAACACAGAGAATAAGTCTCACCCAATCCTCTGCTACATCCACCAAACCACAGCCTTATCCAATACTTTATTATCTAGTGCAAAACCTATTACAATCTTGTGAATAATCGTGTTTTTCATTATACTGTAATACCCATTCGAACCCCTTTTTAACAAGCTTAGAAGCTTCTAGATTTTGGGTTCTACAAAATCGGATTTTTCCTTTTTCATTGATTTTTCCCTTTTTCGGTGATGACGTGAAAAAGTAGGAGGAAAATCATGCCAAGGTGTACAGTATACCATGGGCTATACAGTATAGCATGATCAGCCGCCACATACCAACATCCTTATCTAGAGTTGAAACATGAAAGGTTACATTAATTAATACACCAATTGTAATTAAATATGTTTAAAAGAACATTAGAGTGGTCCTCTTTACCTGAGGGGGCCACATCATGTCTCTGATCTTCTCTAGCTTGATCATGCTCAACATGTTGATCACGCTCTACATGCTCTAAAGTTGAAACATGAAACATTACATTAATGAATACACCAATTGCAATTAAAGATGTTTAATTGTATTAATCCATACTGCGTTTTGTATAGCACATGAATACATCCAGTACCGGGATGCACACCTTGACCTTCATCTGTAGGTTGTGCTCCACCCTCACCAGGCTGCATTCCAATGTCATGTGCAATATTATCATTGCTTGTCTGTTTAAAAAAAATAGGCACATAATTACTTTATGGTGGAAATTAATATTGAATAGATTGCACAAGTATTCAATTTTAAATAAACTTTATTGAGTTTATTTACCTACGTGTCGGATGTAGTGGAAGATTGTGTTTGCCCAATCAAGACTCTTAGGCATTCAACCATGGCTCCATAGCCTTGCTGGAATGCAATCTTTAGGCCCTCTTCTGTGGGTGCTCTGTTGAATTTAGAGCCCTGTATTTTTGCATAAGATCATGAATTTTGCTTCTATGGTGTGATAAAACCAATTTTTTTGCAATTTATTATTTGATACAATATTTCATTTATTGATACTCATAATTCATGCTAATTTCTACATAACCACACCGTGAGCCAAGTTTGTGTTGCCCGTGTTTTTCTAGTTCATCTTTTGTTGCCTTCGATGTGTCGCAACCTATGAAAAGTTTGAAATATGTTAGATTATGTAAAAAGAAAGAGTAATTAGTATATAATTACATTGTTGATAGTATCACATACCTTCCTTGGCCCAATGGTGTCTTTTCTTTTTTCCTTTCAGCCTTCTCCTTTCCATCCAATACCAGGTCCTTCCACTCCCTCTCTGAAATCATGGGGGGACGCTCGTACTTTTTGCTCTTCTCTAAATGTGACCTATACTGGTTTCTCACATACTTTTAGATAGGTACCACAACCTCTAGGACCTTGGTTCCGGGCTGAATGTTTCACCCTCAAACAACACAACTAAACCAAGTAATGAGCCTCATCTTTTAAATCTTGATTTTTGGGCATTCCACCATGTATATGTATGGTGGGCTTGAAGAGCTCCAATGTAATATCACTTATATTCTTATAAAAAACATCATTTCCTACAAAATAATCATGTGATCAATAGTCTAAAAAGAGTGATCAATAAGTAAATTTCAATTGGATTATATATAATAATAATTAAAACATTTTAAAGTACCTGGGACCTTCTCTATCTTTATGGGAACGAAATCCTCAGTCACCACAAATGTGACCGACAATGTTTCCATACTAGTAATACGGGAAGATCCAGGAAATGCTGCTAAAACATCACCGGTACTAGTGGCCTCTGCATCCCCAGGTACATGTCTTAATGCATGTTCTGGCATGTGTTCGCTGCCAGAGGGTGCACTACTGGATGCTTGCATGGTATGTGTTGCTGACATTTTAGATGACAATATATGCACAGATGATGGGGTCGGATGATGTGATGTATGCGCAGGAAGATCAGGATGGACAATTGTACCAACCCCTACTCCTCGGGCAACACCTGCAGTACCCTAATCATGGCCAGTAGCATCATGAGGACGCAAAAAATCTTGTAAAAACAACACATATTTTAGTTCATGACATAAAAGAGTACAAAATATAAAACCATGAATGAACTTATGTTATAATTAAAGACCTCATGACAGCTTGCAAGTTTTGTTCTCTCTCAATCAACATTTTAGCCCTCTCTCTTATCTCATATGTTTGAGGCACTATGAATAACAACTGAAGGATTTCTTCATTGCATTTTTTTTGGGTCTTCCTTATCATATCGAGAGGGTTTGTTGAATATGTGATGTCATCATCACATAATAGTGACTACACCTCCCTATGGATTCTCTCCTCTACTGCTGGTGCCTTTCCCTGATCAGCCAACTACAACAAGAATATTAAAAACATTATCAAAATTAACCCAATAAACTTATGAAAAAAAATAATAATAAAAATTTTGCTCGTATCTAATTTGTACAATTACAATGAGGTAAACCTAAGTTCCGCAGAAGCGCATGAAGATGCATCATGATCTATGCTCTAGGCCGAAGCCTTCCCCTTTCAAACAATGTCTTGTTGTGAAAAAAAATAAATATAAAAAAACATTATTGAAATGAAACCAATAGACTTATGAAAACAAACATAATAATAAACAGGTATATTGGAGTCATTAATTGAGGTTGGGTAAAATGGTATATGTAGTACATACCACCCTCAAGATAGTAACCGTCCGTATCTAAGGATTCAATTATAATCGACAGCAAATCTTCCCTCAGAGTTATTTATTTTATCTATCATACCAATTGTTAATTCCATTTCCTCGCTGCTTCCAAATATTGAGTTGCTTATTTGTTGACCCGTGTTGTGTAATTTCTTTTATAAACCTTGGGTAATATTCCCCGATGCTTTTTGGCCTTCCATCAATGTACAGCCACCCTTTATTTTGATCCTTATCTTTTAGCTATATAATTTGTTGACAAGCATACCTATGATACTTCGTGTATATCGAACCAACTGCATCCAATCTTTGTAACTGTAATAGGGTCTGACATACTCCATCAATTCAGTAATTTTTTCGTAACAAACCTTTATGCCATCCATGTAAAATAGGCCCAAATCATGTAATGACGATGGTGCTATGCGATATATCCTCATACAAAAATCGGGCATATTTATTGGAGGAAGTTCTTTGGGTACCCATTGTTTCTGTACATGTTTGTACCTCAAGGGAACCTTGATGTCACCTATGCTCTCATCATCATAAGAACATGACCCCCCTTCAGCAAGAAAAAATTCCATGCGTTTACAATTTTTTTTTCTAATTTTTTGACCTCTAGTTGATTGCCCTCTTTTAGACCTACTACATGTCTCACTTCTTTCTTCGGTTTCCTCGCCGAGGAAGAGTCAGACAGTGTCACATATTTGGTGGTACCTCGTGACTATAAGGATGTTGATGAAGTTCTTTTTCATGGCATGATCCCATGTATATTATTATTAATCTATCATTTCATCGCTAGAATTTGATATGTTATAAGGTAATCAAGTCTTGATAGATTGCAAGTTATTGTTACTAAAGTCCAAATGTGTCCATCACAAATCAAATCTACTTAATTTTTTAACTCCCAAACTTTGTAACAAGTTCTAAATGTGACTATGGTCCACCAGTTACACAACCAAGGCCTCAAATGTATTCTCTAATTGTAATCAAAGGACTTTTTCTCTCCATTCAAGTTAATAAACATGAAGGGAAACACCACCAAGTGGTTTATTGGACACCTACATGGCTAAAAATAGCAAAAAATTCTTACATTTCTTAATTTACATTTGTCTAAGTGGTTAATGGGGAGGGAGTGTGTACTAGGCCTGGTTAAGTCATCATAAGTTTATGCTTTGGCAATAAAAAATGTTTAAGTCATCTTAAATCTTCTTATGTCTAATTGCTAGGAGACTTTTGGTATTTTTTAAGGCAGGATGAGTGGTTGCATCAATGTTCTAGTTCTCTATTACAAGGTTTCAACATCTTCAAATAGTGAAAGTTAGAGCTCATAGTCATTTGAAACAACAACATTTGATTATGTATGATGGTAGGATTTTGATAACTTTAAAAGAATTGGCTACCCAACAAACTTAAAGTTAAAAAAGAAACTTTTCAGCTTAAGGGCTAGTACTTTCTCTCATCTTTGCATATTGGCTCTGGATGCTTCCAAATGATGCATTTGTTATCCACCTCTATCATATTGTATTCTCATCCCACGTACTGTTTTTCGCAATTGTTGAGCTTCATTATAGACACACACACATTACACACACACACAATAATAGTATTGAAGAAGTATAGGATTATTGATGATACCAAAATTTCATATCAAATACCACGTTCTTGAAGCAATTTTCTGTGTTTTTACTATTTTTCTGAAGTTATTTTGTGTTGTATGGATCCGTACAAGCTTGAAATGCTTTGAGATCATTGGTGTAGATAAATATATGTGTTCCCTTTCATTTTCATTTGTTTTGAAGTGCTAAATCACTATTTTGTTGGAGAAAATAATGAAATACAGGGACTGCCCTGTTTTCCCTGTGTAAGGGTTTGAGGGCTAAATAGAAATGACACCCACCAATCCACCCATTTTCTTGGAACTATAACTCAGTGGAATGGTGTGCAACATGGTATGATAGAGGTTCATTGCATTTATGGGTTTGTTAAAGCAAGAAACTTGGCATTGAATTGATGCCCTAGGGCTGACAGGGGAAATTTTCTTGTGAATTTGTGGTTGTTAAGTCAGGGTTTATCAATTTGATGGATATCTTGGTAGAGTCATGGTGACACTATTTGATTGTCCAATCTCTACTTCAAAAAAAAAAAATCCATTTGAGCCTTTTATAAATGAAAGGACATTTGATGCAATCATATGCCTTGTCAAAGTTTTAACTTAATAGTAAGGCCATCATGAGTAGTTTGATGGGCCCATTCAACAATCTCCGATGCAAGGATTGAATTGTCTAGAATGTATCTACTATCAAGGAAGACAATTTGTTTACCTGTATGACTATATCTTAAGCAATAGGTTTAATTGTGATGGCAATGATATTGACAAATATTTTGTAATCTAGGTGTTGAGAAGCATAATTGGCCACTATCCTAGGAAAGATTCTTCATTCTCAATTTTAGGTGTTAAAATTTAACAATACCTTGATTGATGAAAGAGCCCAAAGAGCCTTTCTCCATGGTATCCAAGTACACATAGCAACAGTCTTCTCTTATATGGTTAGACATGATTTAAAGAACTTAGCTAGGAATTATTCATTTAACCTAAGGTTTTCTCATAACACCATCATTGGAAAAGTATGATCAAATTCTTCTATTATGAAGAATTGGTCTATGTGCCTCTAGTAATAACTATAAATGTTTGTAAGGATAAAATTACTAATTGCATCAGGTAGGAGAGAATCAAATTTGAGTTCTTCAAAGATTATATTCCTCTATTCATAATTTTTAAGGGTTGTGTGTGGAGGAGGTTATCACTACCAAGAAGGGAGGAGACCTTTCCTTGCATATGTTTGTGGTGGAGGTATTAAAGAAGAATTGTATGTCTCTATTTCCATTCATTAGATCTAGCTTAGCCTAGCATATACTTGGGCTGCCCCTATAAAACTTCCATTTGTTTGAGTTTATGTTATGTAAGCGTAATTCCATGCTATGTTGAAATATAAGAGGTGGAGGAGGCCAAAAGGAAATAAACCCTTTTTAGTTGTACCTTCAAAAAATTTCTTATTGTTTTATGTTTTTAGCAACTTTGTGGACATAAGATTTGAGGTAGGTCATACAACAAAGAATAACATGTTCCCACCAACAAATTGAACCTTGGAAGTTAGTGGGACTTAATTATGAGTTCTAGATGAGAATGATGACAATGTCAATCATTTTGGAGGAGGTGAGAGGCATTAAGCTTAACATGGAGGATGTTGGGG
>VDFB02246792.1:0-12484 GCA_007258455.2 Sequoia sempervirens
AAGTCTGTGCCAAATAAGTGCGGCGGTCCTAGTTCCTCGGAGACTTCAATCCCTACAGGCACTAAAGTTTATGAAGACGACGATTCAGCCGGCTAAAACTTACTATTTCTTATTTCTGGATGAAAATGAAGACAATTTATTCAGTTTTCAGTGGATTATCTTACAACATCCCCTGGCTTGACATGGAGAGAGACAAGTGCGGAGGCAAGCCTGAGGCAGCGGTCGAGCGTTTGGGCCCAAGTAAAGCGAGCAGAGCCATAGACAATAGAAGCTCTATCCCTGTACACGCTACCTGCTCTTTCCAAGAAGCTTATGGGTGTTAACGGATCTCTATTGGCCTCGAACCACTTCAGATCCTTCCGACTATTTTCCCTGCATTGATCATTGAAAAAAACGGAATTAGCAGTGGATACCACACTCTGCAGAGAATTCCCAGAATAAATGATTCAACCCACCTGGAGAAATATCTAACCCCACCAAGTAATCTTCTCATCGACCTCAACATTTTACTTATCCTATGTCCCTAATTCTTTTTGGATAGCCGCACTTAAACATCTGGCATCGGCACGACTGATATTAACTTCGCCTGGTGTTTGAATCAGATTAGGTAGATTAAGATAAGAGTTGTAAATGAAAACTTTGTGTGCCCAATAGCAGAGTGGAACTCCTCCAAGCTCTTGTTTCAAATATTGAATAAAAACTCCTCCAAACTTGGAGTTTAAGTTGGAATAAGAAATATCAGAGGAGAGATGATAAGGGAAACTCTGTGAGATATGGGTAGAGAAACAGAATGAGATAAGAAGGAAGGAGGAGACTCGGGAGAAAGACAATAGATGACATCGAGGATTTGCCTTCCCATCCAAAAAGTCTGTAGATGCGGCTTTCAGCGTTTGTTTGGTAGCGCTTCCTATGAGGATTTGAAACGGGTAAATCTATGTTCTATGGTGTTTTCCGGATCGGGATCCGTACCGGGACCGGAGAATGTATTTTGGGGGAATTTATTTGGGAGGTGTTTGTTTTGTTGTTTTTTAAAAAAATAGAAAATATAAGAAAGTGTATTATTTAAATTAGAAGTTTTTTTTAAGGTAATGGTTTGGTGGTCATTGTTCTAACTAACTTTCAACTCATTAATTGAACAACTACCTTTCAATTAGAGACATTTTTTCAGAATTGCATAATATATATAATATAAAATAATTTTGAGTTTAGTTGTATATGTATGATGATGGAAAGTGTCTTATTTATATTCTTCTCTTTTGTTTTATATTCATTTCGATTGGGTTGTCTTTAAGATAATGATTAGTGTAGAAAGTGATATGTTTCTACATGAAATTGATAAAATAATATAAATATACATTCACACATCCCAAGGGTTTGGACATGAATTATAATCTCATTTGTTCATTATTTTGGGTCTATTATACATGTGTAGATTCAACTCCAAAACTTGCAAACTCAAATTTAAAAATGGGCCCAAGCCAACCCCATTCCAACTAATTATAAGTGTGAAAACATTCAACTTATACATTAATGTTCTATAAAAATACACCTAATTCATCATGATTATTTAGGAAGCATCTAGAACATTTCATTCTAGGTCACACAAGCATTAGAGGATTATCTTTATTACTTCAACAGTAGTATAACATCAACATGGCATCGATTGTTACACATGATTAATTGGTGTGTCTTCGATTGCATCAAAACCATTGAATTGGATCTACAAATTTGACCAAAGGAGAATATCCTTGCCTAGCAAACTCCTAAAGGTTTTCCTAAACAATGTCAATAAGTTATTATAGGTTTCAACAGGGAGGTGAGCACAAATATAAAGAATTGAACCTATCAAGGTTTCAACAGGGAGGTGAGCACAAATATAGAGAATTGAACCTATCAAATCAATGATGTGGGTGTTAATCAATTCTATAGGTAGAGTATAAATTTGTAAGTGCAAAAATGATCCCAAGCTAGCCATGGATTTTAGTAGAATAATATTAGTCATCTAGCATAATCTTAATGAAAGCTTTGATATAATGGAAAGTCAATTGACAACACTTACCATAGTCAAAATCAACATCATTTCTAGAGCTAAGTACTTTTATTTCTTTTTATCAACTTTTGTGAGCATTTATTACATGTTTGTATGGCATAATTAGTCTTAGCTCTAATATGTAGGTTGAATTATCTATTTTCTTATTGTATGTAATAAACCACTAGATCTTTATGTAAAGTGAGTTTTTTTATTTTACATTTTTGTGACCCTGATTTATCTTACACCCCTTAAGGTTTTGAACTAAGGGTTTATCCTTCTACATTTGAGTTTTAGATCTTATATTTTTTACTATATATCCCTCATTTTGTATTTAATTAGGGTATGGATGGGTGATCCCACAATACTAGTTTACAATTTTTGGCCAAATTGGACACTAAAATATTTTAAAACTAAATCTTCACTTTTGAGGCACCTATAATTGGCTTTAAACCATGAGAGATTTGAGAGAGATGGTACAAACTAATGATTTGTGACATTTTAATACGTAGATTCATCACATTTTTTTTCAAAATTTTGGAATCAAATTGTACTTCTTTTTCCATCTCCTTCAAAAAATATTTTTTAGTAAACAATATTTTTAAGGGTGGCATTCATAATTATATTATTACATATTTTTTTTCCATGAAGATAGAATTCTAATTTTTTTGAATTTAGATTTATAACTATGATATCTAGATTAGCTGAATTGGTTTCACATGTAGTGTTTTATTGATTTTTTTCCTTAATCAAGTTTTCAAAATTAAAGAATAATTACAATTCAAACATAGGTGGACCGTATAACGCGTAACTTTTTTTGTATGTATCGAAATTCAAAATTTTTTTGTTGGATCAAGGACTTCAATATCTGGTGCACTTATATTTTTCAAAAAAAAATGATAATCTACTATTTTTCCACATCTGCAAAACAGAGAGCTTGATTTTTGGTGAAAAACCTATGTTTAATAAAACTAAAAAAGCAAATACATAATAAAACCAAAACATATTAAAATTATATTCATTAGATAGCTCGTTCTGAGGACTACCATCATCCAATTGGATTTGTGAAGTCTTCTCCATTTTCATCCTCAACCCGAGCTTTGAAGCGCAAAATTTTGGACTTTTTTGGTGCCTAAGGAGGAGAAGCAGGAAAAGGGGGGTTCGAGCGAACTATTGGAATATGTGCCTCAATCCTTATTGACATAAAACTCCTTCAAGGAAAATTCAATGTGACATCATGGATGTCTAGCCGACTAACTGTTCTGAAGCTCTTAAAATGTTCATATCACTGTGACAGGGTTGATGTCTTGTCAACAAGTCTATCACTGTGACTTTCGGTGTTCGGCGTGACCTTTTGGCGAATGGAAACCTTTGGGCGACAGTTTGATCTTATCGGGCTAACTCACGGGTGTCAGGGAGAGGTCCCAGCGAATGGTGAATGTCTCATCGATAGCTTAAAGCTATTGGGGTAACATAAAGGTCGCGGGGAGATGTCTCAACGATGAAGCTAGGTCACGCCAACGGGAGTATTCCCGTGGTGCCTTTGCGGTGACAAAAGACTTCGCTGAGAAATCTTGGCAACTTGGATAAGTCACGCCGATAGTCTTCGGTAAGACATGGGGCTCTCAGAGAAAGGTCACGGTGAAAGGGCATAAGTCTTGCCGACTCGGTAAGACTTGGTGAACTCGATGAAAGGTCACAGCGAAGTTTGAAGGTCTTGCCAACAATAAATGCTCATCGATGTAACATGAAGGTTCGGTGAGAGGTCTTGGCAAAGATTGGTATGTCTTTCCGATGGAATGTCTGATTGTTGTGACTTGTGTCTTTGATATGAGTCTCACTAAAGAGCGATAGTCACGCCGAATGGAAAACACACGACGACATGACTTGAAGATTTTGACATAAGGTCTTGGCGATATATGGAAGTCTTGCCAATTGTTTCTTTGAGTTCGATATGACTTGTGTGCATTCAATATGAGTTTCGCCGATAAGGGAAACTCTTGTCGATAGGAACGAAATGGACATCGATGGTTTTGGTATGACATGTGACACTCGTTAAGTTGTCTTACCGACTGTTGGAGACTTAAGCTGATATTGATAGAGAAACTTTGTGGCATCAGGGAGACACTATTAGTGTCTCACCGATATGCCAACAAAGTTTGAACTTCGTTGACCATGTGACCATCCTATGTGGCATCCTGATGGACCAATCAGAGGAAGCAGTTTTCAAATGGATGACGGTTGGTTTTTTGCATTAGTTGCAACGCTGGAGAAAAACTGCATGCAAGGAAAAATCATCTACTCGAAGAAGCGTCTATGATTGGCGATAAGCCGGATAAAAGGATGCGAAGACAAAATCAGAATGTGATAAATAAAGAATCAATTTTGATTGGGAGTAATGAGGGAATGGAAGGTTGAATCGGATCAAAAGGGAAGCATGAATTACGTAACAAAAATGAGTATGAATGAAATACCTTGAAATACCAAAAGAGTTGTACTTTAGGTGTATGTAATTTTGTTGATGCTTTGTAATGAGAGAAGATTCAACTTGGTGTGGTGGGTTTTCACGAAGGGTTTTCCCACATATCAAATCTATTGTTAGGTTGTCTTTGTGTATTTGCTTATTTAGCCAAATCTTCCGTGTGTCTTAATTTAGTTGTAATTTGAAAAATTTAAAAATACGTGCATTCTTCCCTGTGGATTTAATGTTAGGAAAGTGTTTCTGCACCTCTGCTTTCCTTACACAAACCCCCTTTCCACAAGCCTTGCTTTTGGCTTTTTTTTTGGGAATGGTGGGCCCCATCATTAAATGGGTTCGCTCAAAAGGGGGGTTCGCTTGAATCAAAAGTTCATTCGAACCCCCAAAAACCAATTTTTTTTGCATGGGGTCATTTTCAGAACTTTTCCTTCCTCACTAGAATTATAAACCACTTTTGTGGGTTTACCTAGATCCATCCTTTGTTATATGTTGTATTTCTCTATTTTTCTTAGGGTTTAGGGTTTCATCATTAGATAATCCCATAATACTGGGTCCCAAAATTGGGACATGAAAATTTTGAAAGGGAGTGAATTTTTTTTACTACTTTCATTCAAAGGTTTTTGTTCGAATGAAGGTGCCTTCGTTCGAAGGTATGTAAAAAAGTACCTTCATTTGAAGGTGGACCTTCATTCAAAGGTTTCAACCTTCAAACGAAGGTAGAAACCTTTGAATGAAGGTAATTTCCAAAAATAGAAAAAAGGGACCTTCGAATGAAGGTCCCTTTTCATTCCTTTTATGGAAATTTGAAAATCCCTTTTTATTCCATTTATAGAAATTTCTAGAAAAGGAATAAAAATGGGCCTTCGTTCAAAGGTCCCTTTTTTTCATTTTTGGAAATTACCTTCATTCGAAGATATTTTTACTTTTTTATGGGAATGAAAGTCCTTGAATACCTTAGGACAAAGATTCCTTCATTTGAAGGACCTTTGAACAAAGGGCCTTAGCAAGACACTTTTGGTCTTTTCTTTAAAATTTCCTCAAAAATTCAAGTTTCAAACCTCAGGTTGGACTTTCAAATGTAATTAACTTGAAAATATAATTTGCACGTTCATAGTCCTCGAAATGAGCTTTCCAACAAGTATAATTTTAATATATTTTCATTTATTATGTATTCAATTTTTAATTTTTATTGATGATAGGTTTTTCACCAAACATCAAGTTCTTTGTTCTACATAGATGGAAATTAGCAAAATATTGAAGAAAATTTCCAAAAAATATTTGTTCATTAGGTATTGATGTCCTTGTTTCACCAAAAAAATTGAATTTTGATATATACAAAACAAGTTATGCTTGATGACATGCACCTATGTCCAAAATATAATTACCCCAACTTCAAAAATTAATTAAAAAATATGTAACAAAAAATATGAAAAAATATCCATGCACTAGATATTGATGTTACAAATCTATATTTTAAAAATTAGAATTTTATCCTTTCTAAAAAAAAGTTATATTGGATGACGTAAACATTGCTTTTAAAAATGTTGTTCACTATTAAAAACTAGTATAATTAAAAGTTATATAGAAATATTTATGTATATATATATATGTAATTAGAGAAAATTTTCAAGTTAGATTGCAAATAGCATAAAACCATTAAATCCCTAATAACAATGGAGAACAATGAAAGCAAGAAACATGAGAGTATGAAACAAATTCACCTAGTCTTCAAGCCTCCATTGATTCACCTCCATTGGTCTTCTCCATCTTGCTGAAAATGATATAGTTTCCCTCAAATTTGAAATGCAACTATAACCTATGACAAAGCCAAGCAAAATATTGAAGTAATGTGATTGCTCAAGTGCTCAAAAGCTCTCAAGCATACTGAAAATAACTTGTGTGTCTAAAATGACTTGAGAGAGGGCCTTTTAAAGAGTTCCAAATGGTGAATGGACGGACAGGATTAAAAGTTGGTGAAGCCCTAAGATCAACGGCTAGGATTCAATGTGATAAGGATGATTAGGGTTAGGGCAACATTAGGTCAAAGTTAGGGCAAGCCTTGAAATGAAGGGTTGGGATTTAATTGGAGATAATCAAATCAAAGGTGGAGAAAAATAGGTAGATGGAATAATAGAAATTATTTAATTTATGGAGAATGTTGACTCATGAATTAAATAATGATTTAATTCATAAGTGGGAATGAGACAAAAGACTTGATATTTATAATTATTTTAATTATTTGTTTTGGTGGGATGGAAAGTGGGCTAAATAAATAAGTTTATTTGATTTAAGGATTTAAATGATAATGTTATGGAGGGAATAAGGATTGATCAGTGATGTATTTAAATAAATAAACGTAATTTATTTATTTAAATAATCATGGAGGAATAATTATGACATTAGAATGTGATTAAATAATTGAATTATTTGAGGGAGAAGCATGGTCATCATAGAAAGTATGGTTTGCAAGTCGAGACCATTTTTATGTGTCTACATTTTGCCCCTCTTTGACATGATGTAGTTTATCGCATTGTGTCAAAGAACAAGTAAAAAAATATGCCCCAGTTTGAAAGTGAGGAGAGGAAGGATGATGAGGAGGTAGTGGTATGCCCCCTCGAGAGGACAGGCAGGTTCAAAGAACATGAGTGTGCTCTCGAAATGGATGAGAGGACTAGAAGATGAAGGAATAGAAGAAATGTTAGTGTGGAAGTCATGGATGTGATGGTGAAAAAGGAATACTTCAATATTTTGCAAAATAACATCATAGGGGTTGCATAATCATCATTGGGCAGTAAAATGTGACAAATGGACAACAAACACCATGATATGACATAGACCAAGGTGTGCAAGGGTGTCCACTTGCGAAAAACAGATAGCCACAAACAAGGAATGTCCCAACTCATACCAAAGGCCAAGTTGCCCTAGTCCTTTTGTCAAGACACACCAAAGACAACAATCAAAGAAAATTAGGCCATGAGACATCATTGCTCCTCTAAATCCTTCATGGGACATCCTTGAGGTAGCTAGTAACATGACCAAGAGACAAAACAATAAAAAGATAAGAAAAAATGAATAGTGAAAATCAACGACCATTGAATATGTTTATACTTGAATTTTACGTGTGTCAAGGTTCATTGTGTGATAGTTTGGCAGTTTGACAATTTTGATAGTCTAGCAGTATTGATGATTTGGCGATGCCTAAGAACACTACCTCATATTACACCAAGTTGAGGAGATTGGTGTGGACTGTACACACAAGGTCCAACATGTGGATGGTTGAGACACTTGAGAGGTACCGAAGGCTTTGGTTAGAAAAAGAGCATCTACACGAGGGTTCTATGGTGGAGGGATATATGGTGCCCACTAGACCATGGTGTACATTGGTTAATATCTTCCCCTAAGTTTGTAGCAAAGATCCATTAGATTGCATTTGGAATCCCATCCATTAACAAATTAGAAGGGGTACGTGGGGAAAGGTAGATTGAGGAAAGTGAGAGGTAGTGATATAAGATGGTCATGGAGATTAATTAGAATACATTTTACATATATGGTTTTATGTATATTGTACTTATTTAATTATTAATCTTAGGTATATATCAATTATAAATTAAGGTCGTATACCGTGGTAATCAACTAATTATACGTCATTTGTGAATTTCAATTTTTTTGATACACTTGGTCGAGAGTGGGATGCACTACATTTTTACATCATAAACAATCTTGATTGGATGATGGTATGGATTGAGCATTGATAACAATCTAGTCAGCATTAACATGGGAAGGTGTGGCTTCATTGGTTCAAAGAAGCTCATCATAATGGAGATTCCAATGTTACACAAAGGGAAATTGATTTAGCATATGGTTTAAGAGATAAACAGGTACGTATAAATATATTAATCACCCATATTATTTAATTATTTTCAATTATATTGATGTATATATGATGCAAAGGATCCAACAACAACACCAACAACATCATTTCATGAGGGTAAATCAAACCCAATCAGAATCAGGAGAAGATCAAATTCTTAATTCACTTTCTTTTTCCTCATTTAACTCATAGAACTTCTTTTGATTCTTCAATTCTACAAGACTTCAAGGAAACAAGTTAGCACTCTAATTTCAACAAACCATATGTCATTATCAGTATTCCAATTGACTCATTCAAAGAAAAAACCATATTAGAAAACTTTGACTCAATCAATCAGATTCACAGTCTAAACTTCTCAAATAGCACCAATTCATTTTCCTTACAAGGAAAATTAACAAAGACCAATCCTTCTTGCTATCAACTATTTAATCAGTCCTTCAAGACACAATATTCATCATGTTTTGAGATAAATCAATTCAATACATTAGTGTATAAATATCAGATCTACTTGCTTTGTAAAGATACCAAGACACACAATAGAATCATCATTCTCAAAACAATATGCACTGCCTTTACAACCTTATTCAAGCATAAATTCTACTGTAACTCCATCCAAATGACAAGGTTCAAGTATTTAAGGTCACTCACTTCCCTGTGCACACAGATTTCCACTGTCCATGAAATCTAAGCATTAATTAGCAATAGACCTCCATACCCTAAATTGGGTGAACCACTCACACTAGGTTCAAAACCAAGATCCAAAGGCACATTTAGAGACCTCTTAATGCCCATATCATCATATCAAAAACTCTGAATGATTTATACTAGAGAAACTAGCATATTTTAGACTATACGCCCAAGAAAGGCTACTAGAATAGGGCTATTTTACAAAGCATCCACTTTTTTTCCAACTCCAAATTGTTAGACAACCTCAAACAATCAAAGTAAAGGTCACAAAACACCAGATTTATCCACTTTCAAAGATTGAAAGACCCATTTAGAAAGTGTATTAACAAGCTCCATTATGTCTGCAAATTCCTTTAGAAACATCTCCTTGGACATGCATACGTTATTTCTCCAATACCCTGCTAGAAACCTTCATTTTCAAGAGGAAAACTCAGAAAATTAACTTTAAATCAGCAACACAGCACCATATTCTTGATACCTTGCAATCACACAAAACAAAATCACATAAAGGACACCCTACTTATCCCATCCCACCATTTCTACTAGGCTTACATCGGTGGGATGGGCCTTAAACTTCTTTAGGGACTCTCAAAATCACAGTGAAACTAACTCTACCTGAGACACAGGATTGTCTTTGATTCTTTTGCTACTTAAAATGAACTTTCAGACTCTTTGACAATGAAAACTACTCTTTCTCAAATGAGATTACACAAGAACTAACTCTTGGATGTTACCAAATTAGCAATACAAGTTAGGATAAATAGAAAGAATGCTTGATAGCTCAGAAAAATAGGGCTTTTATTCAAGATTTTGGTACAAGAATTTCAAGATTCTACTCTTCCACGCCTTTCCATTCTTTTTATAGCTTTTTTTCTCTTAATAACTTCCTTTTCTAACTTCTCATCAATTCAAACTGCCTCTTATCTCCTAATATGCTTCATTTATGCCTTTTTGTTTACATAATATTGCATTATTTGCATTTTTTTGCATTTTTACCTCCTAGTGACTCCTTTTATGATTTGATTACATTCAAATTATCTTTTTCATGGCCTTGACACACAAATTTAGACTTGAACATATAGATTTAACATATTAGCCTTTTGAAGGCATTTACAAGACCTAGGTGTTCCTTCACCAATATATATGTTGAGATTTTTTTCTTTGCATACATTCAGCCAAGAATAAATATGTTTATCAATTGATGATATTGCAATAATGTTTACATGTTTGATATATTGCAGGTAAAACACCACAAGGCTATGTGGTGCAATCATCATAAATTTCAAATCAAAAAGTTGGATGACACAAAGAAAACTTGTGATTCTGGTATAACTACAGTCTTTCAGGTGACTAATGTTTCATCTAGAAGCGACATACATCAAGAAGTCTCAGAAAATTGATACTATGGGATTTTGGATGATATACTTGAGTGTGACTTTAAGTCCTTCAAATTAGTTTTGTTCGTCGTCTTATGGTACAGGCTACGATTGAATGAAAATGATCCTGAGAGAATTGTTATTGAACATAACAATGGATTTACCATGGTTAATACAAGGTCGATCAAGCGACCTAGAAATGAGTCAGCTTATGGACATGTGGGAACCCTCAAGGTAGTTTTATCTGTTGTAGGAGTTGAGATTATGTGGTTTCAGGCTTCCAGAGGTGAGAGTAAAATTTGATGTTTATTGTGATGTCGTTTGACTTGGTACTTGACAACACTTTGATTGTAATTTTGATTCTGATTTTATGCTTGGGTTGTACCTGTTTTCATGAGTATCTATGGATATGGATGTTAGCAAGATGATTGTGCCTCACATGTGTTTTCAGTTTGAGATCCATTACTTCTTTGTGTTGGTACAACCCTTGGAGTTTTGGTTTTGTGGTTT
Organism: Sequoia sempervirens; assembly: GCA_007258455.2. NCBI lineage: Eukaryota > Viridiplantae > Streptophyta > Pinopsida > Cupressales > Cupressaceae > Sequoia > Sequoia sempervirens. The sequence goes on from VDFB02246792.1 coordinate 10,953, forward strand.
GGGTTTCTAGGGAGAGTGGCTCTTCGTGGGCGCCAGCGCACAAATGTGTGGCCTGGATAACCCACACTAGAGTTAGTGTAATAAGTGATAAATTAATTAAATAAATTAGGGGGTTTGGGTAGTAGTAACATTAACAAGATAATTAAGGATGACTCGTCCACCTGTTAGGGCTTTTGCAAACTAAGGGTGGGTTGAGAAGGCCGTGGTTGGAAAGATCATTACCTCATCTCCATGAGAGGTTAACGGTTCTGCACGAGTCACCCTATGGGGCTGGCACCTAGAGAGGAAGCTAGGATAACCATAGATGGGGGTCGGCGCCTAGAGAAAGGAAACCAGGATAACCCATGTTAGGATCGTGCGATGACACTCTCCTCTAGCATTCCCTTGATTTGTTATTTTTGCAAGCCTCTAGAAGTGGTCTCTTGATGTTGTGTTTTCCTTTGTGTTTCATATTACTCTTGTTTGGTGTTAGTCTGGTTTGGTGTTAGTCTGTTTTTTTTTTTGTTTGGATGAACTTGGTCAAGGATCCTTCCTTGTTTACTCCTAGCACGGGGGTGGTTGGGTGGAACGTGCTACACACCCCGTTGGGTCCCCCTGTCAGCAGTCGTGCAGTACAGTGCAATGCTTTCCAAATGCATCATGATCCAGAGTTCACTTTGTTGCCAGATGGATACTTTGTACTTCAGTCGTACTTTTGTATTGATGTATTTTACCCACATGTGTTGGGAAGTTTTATGATGTAAACTTATGTAATTATTCAATGTGATGTATTCGAAGCAGATGTAATGTATATTTGTACTTTGTATTTCCTTCTGAGCAGTGATAGTGGTTATCGCCATTCGAAACATGTTGTAACTATGGAAATATGTTTATTGCATTCCCATGATTATATATATGTGTGTATGGTTATTATAGCGGTTTAATCATGTTAAACTATTTTATCACTTGTGAACATTTTAATGTTAGAGTTATGATGGTTGAATGGTTTATATTAATACAATTCAGAATTTGTTTATTATCTTTTCGTTATGGGTTAGAATACATAATGCTACTTCGTGTACCCCAAAGGACTTAGGCGTTTAAATTGTAGTCATGTGGTTATATTATATGCATTGGAAATTTAGTGTACATCTCCTTATGTTCTAAAAAAAAAAAATTATACGTTAATAGTTGTCCTTTGGGGTTTGCGCGATGGGGTGTTACAAATATGCATAAGTAGATTAAGAGTTTAATGAGATATTTGTTATAGGGCTTGAGAGAGGATGTGATGGCCACTAATGTGAGTACAAAATTACATGTCGTAAATTTAATTAAAAAATTCCTAATTGGATAAATGTTGTGGAGGTAGCTATTAGATTAACTAAACTCATAGGATTGTAACATGTAAAAAAAATTGTAAAAAAAAAATCCTTGTGGTATGGGTGATGTTGTTGAGAATTAAATGGTCTTATGATCTGATGTAATCTAGCGCCATGGGATTTCCTTGCACACATGGATGGATAGGTTTATCCCTTATTCTATTAAAGTGTAAA
>VDFB02246797.1:0-14185 GCA_007258455.2 Sequoia sempervirens
TAGTTCCTTTGCTTTCTTCTGCATTTTTTGTAGCTGCATTGTAGCTCATCTTAAGGGGGGGTGTTAGAGTAAAGTAATTAATTAACTTTACTCTCCTCTTAAGATTTCACTTTATGCACACATATTAGTCATTTAATAATTAAATATTAATTATTAAATGCACTCACATTAGGGTTAGGTTTTCCTTTCGGTGTTGATCTCCTTTATAAGGATTGATCTCTTGTATTGTACTCACTTCTTGATGTTCTTTTTTCAGTCTGATAATACAATTCTTGCATATTGTCAGAGCAAAACCCTTGTTTTGTTTCCTACAAATTTCTTCCTTGTGACATGTTTTTGCATGCAGGTTTCTTGGGCTTATTAGATTTATTTTTCATCAAATCTTACATTTCATTTTTTAGGTTTAGTGTGCAGATTTGTTAAAGAACAAGATTGGAAAAGTTTTCATCATTTTTTCAAAGTTATTCAAAGTGATCAAAACCCTAAAATAAGCTTGGAGAACACCTACAGGTTGAATTCTGTAGTTTCGGATCCAGAAACCTATCAAGAGCAAAAGTGCAGACCAGGAGCTATAGATTCCACTTTTGAATTTATAGAAATCCTAAAGTGGATTGATACACCATTAGTGGTGAATGAGTCCCACTTCTAGGCCCAAAATAGATATTTTGCAATTCTGAGTACCCAATTGTCTAAAACCTGTTCTGGCAGAATCTTCCTGAAATAGGACTAAGTTGCCCAGCTTGGCATATGAGTCCCAATTGGCTTCAACAATGTCTTCTTTAGGATTCTAGAGCTTCTTTCCATCCCTTTCCAATATCTAGGTGCACACTTTCAATTTCATAGTTTTTTGTTACAGTTTACTTGCATTTCTAGGTATTTTTTCATATCACAACTTGTTTTCAAACATTTTGCATTTTCTAAGTATTGCATTAGTAGTTGATCTATTTTATCATTTTTCAACATCTAGGACATTCTCCTTTGACAGATTTCAATCCCATTTGCATTGGAATCTCAAGGGATTATTCTTGAGTGAGCCATTAAGATTTTTGGTACCTCTCTCCTTTTAGATGCAAAACCCTAGAAGTGTAAGCGAGCCCCCACATTCCCCAAAAATATTTGGTTCATTTTGGTGAACCTGACATAAGGCATTGAGACATTCAAGGAAAAAAACAATGGTAGTTAGTCTGGTAATCATCACAATGATTCCATCATGTATTGCATTTGTATTAACATTTGCTATTAAAAAGAATGAAATTCCTTGCATATCATTTCATTTGATTCATCACACCAAATTCAGACATAAATCTATCGAAAACATAGCTATATCATTGCCTTCACATTTTGTTTCTTTTAATGAAAAAGAATCATCTCTATGTATTTCATCATATTCATAACATCCATTATTCCATTTAAATGTAGTAACATTTCATTGCACAAATCCATCATAATATACAACTTTCAGGGTTTCATAAACTTATCAAGTTCATCATAATAATTACCGTAACGTGAAAAGTAATTTTGGAATCTAAGGTGGAATGGAACATACCATCCCCCTTAATAATCATCGTCCCTGATGATGTAAGGTATCATAGCATATAATAAAGTAAAAGAAAATGTCTTAATTTCTAATTTCCAATTCAAAAAGGAGATCGGGAATTCTCTATTTTAATCCCATTATATTTTTCACTCATAGCTCTACCCTCAACAATCTGGTCCTACTAGACCTTACCCTAAGAGACCTTGTTATTAATATATTGATGGAGCTCACGTGATTCGAGCATTCTTTCTCTTACTGAGAACTATCTCAGTAGTCACTTAACATCGACAAAGCTTTCCTATCTAACATTGGCTCTCGCTAACCTTTTTCTTGATCAACCTGATTTGCACTTCCATTTTTTATAGCATTTTTGGACTAAGGAAAATCCTATCTTCTAGCTTTCCCAACTTATAGGAATTTGATACTTTCTTCCAACCAATGCTTCAAATGGAGACGTTTTAACTTTATAGAAGGTTATGAGTTATCAAACGCAAAATTAACAAGCAGATGATAATCCTTCCAAGCAGTATGCACACAATAGGTCCCCTCCTAATGCTTGATTTATTTTCTCAACCTAACTATCTGTCTCTGGAGGATATGTTGAACTTATGTTCAATTGAATTCCAAGTGAGGTAAATAAGGTTTAGAAAACATTGAATTTATAAGAGTGTCCCTATCTAATGTAATCTTCTAGGAAGACCATGCAATTAAATGCTACTTTATGCAAATTTATAGTTATGACTGATACCCCACCTTTTTTCTAATACGAAATTGGCTACTTTGGTGAACTTATCCGCCACTACCAATATTTTTTCATGTTTATCCATCTCTTCCAAAATAATATTATGCCAAAACCTTGACATAGGAGATCAAAACTATTATAATGATCTACCACTTCCTCTCTAGAATTTTATGAGAATGTAAAAGTCCTACCAGGTGATGACATCATGTCTTCAACTTTTAGCATTCTGGACAACTTGCTACATACTTGCAACATCTCTCTCTGCTTCCTTCTAGAAGATAGTGGTTTCACATTAGTCAATAATTTTATTATTCCAAATTGTCTAGAATATGGCACCGATTAAACTTCTTGTCACACCTTATTCCCTAACTCCTCTAAGTTTGGTACTTAGATTCTTCCTTTGATTCTTAGAAATCTATTTGAATTAAAGAAAGAACTTCCTTGGAATTATTTTCACACTCGTTTCTGGAAAAAATATAATGAGTAAGTATCACTGAGGAGATATGTCTCCTTCGACATTAGGCATCCATAACTTGGTTTTTCTTCCCCTTTTAAATAATTTAATTTCAAATTCATAGTCTGATTTCAATTCAAGCCATTTCTATTGATGAGAATTTAAATTAGTTGAATAACAATTCTTTTTAGACATGGTTTCGTTTATAAAACTTCAATCCCCTAATCTCATAGGCTATAACTTGCCCTTCTTAAATAAGCATCTTTCCTACCTTTTCTCAAAGTATCAAAGATAACTATAATTGATCTTTAAAAGGACTTAGCATATATTTACTTTTGTTTGTTAAAAATTGGAAGTTTAATATGAACTTCAACCAAACACTGCTCTACTGGAGCTCTTGTCTAGTTGGCCTGCTTTACTATCCAATTTTTTTTTCTTGCAACCATCTTTTCTAAGGAATGCTCATCAAAAAATTCTTGGTGATTTCATTCTCTTCATAACCATAGACACTTCCAATGTTATTTAGTTTCTTTTTCTCATATTTAAGTCTTGACTTCAAATTGACCATGCCCATTCTAGTTGGTGGAATCATGCCATTTTTTATCTTTTCCTTGATGAGATGCTTCTTTTTCTAACCCATACTAGTCTCTATCCTTTACTCTAAGGTACCAACTCTCATTCTTGATTTCAATTATTATTGCCAGTTTTAAATCAGGATTATCTATAGGTTTTCCTCCCTTCTCGATACTAAGCATTGTATCAATTGAAATAACTTTAGTTATTAGCATAGGTGCATTCCTTTAGCAATTCAAAGGCATCTCTCTAAGATTCATTGGTTCAAGAGTTTTAACCTCTAGGGATTATTCTTTTCTAGTCCCAATGTCAAACAAGTTTTAAGAAATTGGTTTGTTCCCTTACTATTTTCCATGTTCTTATTTTCCCTACCATCCTGGCTTAAGAACATTTTAAATATTTCCCTTTGATAAAGTTTGAGGAAAATCTTATGCAATGAGCTCATAGGTCTAAGTGTTGAACCCAGTAGCTCTAATACCATATGTAACAAACTACACCTTCTTACAAAGAGTTACCATGAATTATTCACCAAACAGTAAATAACTAAAAACATAGATGAAAAGAGGCACAATTTTTTTCTCTAAATATGGAACATGCTCCTACATAACTATTACAATAATATATAATAAATAATTTACACAATATTTTCTAACTAAAATGAACAAACATCTATCACTTTTGTATTTCAATGAAATGATTAAATCTATTTAAGGTAAAGCAATAACTTACAAGATTAAGTTCAGAGAACCCGCATCTGGGTTCTTTCTATCTTCCAAGACTCAACATGTCATCTACAAGAGGGAGAGCATCACACAGGTGCTTTACCTCCAACCATGGACTTAAGCGGTCCCCCACACTCCTTCCTAGCTAGAAGTGGCCATGCCCTTCAATGAAGGAATTAGTTGGGAACCCTCTTAGTTCTGCCATCTAAGCTTTGGTGTTGTGTCCTACTTAACTAATACCATTGTACAACTATGGATACCTTCCAACTATGTACGACATCTCTGAATAGCTAAGTATATGGGTCACAGTGAACTAACGAGCGCATGTAGAGATAACTGCACTCACTATGGTCATAGTATTTGTATCATTGATACAATCATTACCAAAAGCGAAGTCATATGTTCACCCATCCTACTCGACTTGGAATACCTTTCCTGACCTAGGGAATACTAAAACTATCTGTAGACATGTAAATTATCCTGATTGATATCATGCACGTGATTTTGATTAACTAACTTTGATTCTTCTTTGATCATTTCTTTACTAACCAATTAATTGAATAAATCTTTATTTAATTAAATCATCAAAATTCCTCTTTGATTAAATACATCAACTTTATTTAATTAAGTCCTAATGTTTCCTCTTTAATTAAATAAATCAACTTTATTTAATTAAGACCTAATGTTCTCTCTTTAATTAAGTAAATCAACTTTATTTAATTAAGTCCTAATGTTCTTCATTTAATTAAATAAATCAACTTTATTTAATCAAATCCTAATGTTCTTCATTTAATTGAATAAATCAAAGTTATTTAATTAAATTGCTAATCCTCCAATATCCTCTCATTTGATTTAAATAAATCTAAATATCTAAATCAAATGTCAAATCAAACTAACTTCATCTAAGTTAATTAATCCTAATTAACTCCTAGCACTAATCCTCCATTCCTCTAGCTTTTGCAAGTTGCACATGTGTAAATCAATTTATTTGATTTATTAATTCCTCTTATTTTCATTCAAATGTGGCATATTCTTGGAATATTCCACTTATTTGAAATCTCCCTCCCAAAGGAATTTTGTCCTCCAACTTGGCATTAAAGGCTCTTACATGACCTCTTACACAAGCTAACTTGGAATTAATTCCTCTTTCACCTCTCCTTACACAAGTCACTTCTTCAAATTCAAATTCCACCTACATGCATTTAACATGCACATTGTTCAAAATGTGCTGCACTCTCCTTCATTAGCATGTTGACAAGTGGCACAATGCCATTGGTCTCTTTGTAATCCCACATTCATCCTATTCTTCATTCCTCCAAACTGAACTCCATTATAAATAGAGGCCTTCTCTATTAGATTTGGCATCCACAATCCATGTAAGATCATTATGCTCATTTGAATCCACAATCATTCACATGTTCATGCAAGGTTATTATAGTCATTTTGAATTCAAAGTATCCATTTTCATCCATGTTAACATAGAACTTCATCAATCTTAGCAAGGTTATCGACATTTTGCATCAAGGATCACACAATCATCATCAAGCTTATCAAGGAATTGGGAAAGGGATTCTTTCCACATCAAAGAAGAGCCAATTCCCCCATGGGATGCTGGTTTGATCATTTTGAATAAGATTTCATTAGCTTTTATTTGATATTTTACTTTTTTTCTTGTTCTTGTGTTTGAATGAATTTCATGGGGAATGTTTGGTTTAAACTGGTTTGAGGACTAATTTTTGTTTGTTTGTCCATATTTGAGCTGGTTTAGGTGAAGCATTGTACATTGGCGCTAGAAGGAGGGCACATATCTCAAAATTAACATGTTTTTTGGTCAAATCCATTATTTTCTCTCTTCTATTTCTTCTCAAGATACAACAATGTTGAAGACAAACAACGACGCTATCAGTCAAGCATCGCTATATAGCAACGCAACCTTTGCAACCAAAGGGTGAAATTGTATTAATTTTCCAAAGGGTTGGGTCATTCAAATTTCAAAAGGCAACGCTAGTCAACATAGCAACGCAATCGTGGTCTCTATTCTTCCATAGAGCAACGCTGGTTTCCACAGAGCGACGCTAAAGCCTCTAAATAGTGACACCTTTGTGGATTGCGACGCTGGGTTGGGGTAAAGGGTCAATTTTCAAATTTATTCTAACATGTGATTTTTTTTATCTCCTTTGACCATTGACCTATTTTATGGCTCTATTTTATGTAGAATAACGAGATTTTGTAGGTTGAAGTGACTAAGAAAGAAAAGGAGGAAACAAAGGAGAATATTTTCTTATGGAATTATTTCATGATTGTAACAAGTGTTTTTATACACTTTGGGGACACCTATAACCCAATCTTTGGAAATTTTTATATCTTTCAATTTAGGACTTAACTACATTTCATTTGGGTTTAAAAAGAACAATATAAAGGATTTCTTTTTTTCTCAATGTTCGTTAAAAAGAACCTTAGAAACTCACTAGATTTGATTTTGGATTTTAAAAGTTGAACAAGCAAATTCAAACACTTGATTTTGGTGTTATAAAAAGAACTCACTATTTTCTTTGGGGATTTAAAATGAACATGTGCTTATCTTGTTTTGAAATCCTTTTTACAAGCTAATACCTTCAAAATGCATATGCACTTCTCTCACACTTCACGGTCATCTTGAGAATTAAAAGAATTTTGGTGATATCAAGTTGTCTAAAAGAATGCCTCCACATTTTGAATTTGGGCTCTTCAAATTGAAAAAATATTGCTAGTGTGAGTAAATACATTGTGTGTGTTCTCTCTTTGGTGTTCATGCAAACAAAGATTGATCAAACTACAAATGTGCTTACTCGCTTTTATTTACCTTTAGAGGGCCTTCCTTGGTGGAAAAAATTACTCACCCCAAGGGAACAACCCAAGCGATAATGAGCATAAGCCAAGCTCTTCCAAATCACTATATAAATTTGTGTTTGCGATGAAAATCATAAACAATGGGAAGCAGTGCATGATAACTCTCCCCTAGTGTCTTTAAGATGTGTAAATCCCTTGTTCTAAGGTTTGGGAGATCTCTCACAAGGATTTTATCATTGCACCCCATAAACTAGATGCCCTTACTATGAACCTCTATTTAGAATCCAAAATCCCAACATTTGTTGGCGTCAGGAGGTCAGACCTCCGGAGCCATCCCACATACTTGTGATTCTTTGTAGAGATGAAAATTTTGTCATGGGAGATTCATGAGAACTGAAGCTTGGCTAACCCATAGAAGTGAATTTCGTGGAGGGGGGCTAGTGTGGTCAAGCTTCTAGTCATCTACTCTGAATAAACGTAGCTAGATTTATCCAAGTGGGAATTCAACAAATATTTTCTTTTCTATCCTAGGGTTGTGCAATCTTTGAATTAGTTAAACACATTGCTTGAAACCAAAATATTGGAAACAAACATTCAACAAGGACATCAAATTTCAAACCTTTAGAGGAAGAAAATACCTTTGAAAAATCCAAGTGTTACTGCTTGTTCCTAGGGATTTCATCCTTAGAGGCTTCTAAGTATTTGGGTTTATATCTTAATTTGCTCTCTAAAGTCAACATCAAGGAACTATTGCCTTGATTCTCTTGATTTCCACATAATGTACTTTGTGGGATGAAAAGAAATTGAGACATTAGACATTTAGTTTGAAAAGCTAAGAAAGAAAGTGTTTGTGGTAAAAAGGATTCATTAAGCAAAGATAAAGACAAATTTAACCCCACACATGTGTTTGTTCAAATGATTTCCTACAAGATCAAAGTTCCAAAACCAAAATCCATCAATCAAAACAAACATCTTAGTCCAAGAAATCTCAAGAAATGCCAGTCTATGCTTTATGCAGTTAGAGAAAGATTGGTCTATAATTTTTACAAATGTGCATCAAAGGATAACCTAAATTTGTACTCATTCTACTATTGTCAAAATCCAACTCTCTTTCAACATTTTGAGTATCTCACTTTGTAGGGTTGGAAAGTTCATGGAAGTATATCATGTTCTTCAATACCTAGGTCTTGTAAACAAAAGTCTCTCTAGGTTCACCTAGGATCAAAATCAACACTTTCATCCATCCCCCAAACATCAATCAAAAACCATCTCACAAACAACTCTTATAAATCTTGGAAAAATATTTCATGCTAGACTTTTGGAAAATCCTTTAAAACCAATCAAAATAATCTTGTTTAACTAAGTATGTGTGGATGCATCCTTCTTCATACACTTAGTTAAATTATCATCTTGTGGACAAGTTTATTCCAAGACAACATCTAACCTCTTAGATTTTATGAGTTCATTATCAAATCCAAATCCAAATCAAATCCAAAATCAAAAATCCAAAAGTCCCAAAGTCTAGTATCCCTCCAAGGTTCCTTAAGAGTTCAATCATTCATATCACTCATATTTCATCATCTCATCACCACCCTTTGATCCTTAACATCTTATAATTTCTTTGTTTTTGTACCTAAAGTTTAGACCAATCTAAGGAGTTAGAGGTTCACCTCCCATATTCCTGAAAATTGATCTTTATTTTATGGTCCAAACTAGATCTCAACACAAGAAGAACATGGAAACAAACAAACAAACATCCACTTCAAGTGACTTGAGTCAAACTACACCTGAAATCAGCCCCATTGGATCTAGCAATCCCCCACTCAATCTTCCTCAACTTCCACAAGATCTTCGAGAGGGAGGTTTCCAAGTAGAGGATATCACCAACAATGTCTTAGGAATGACTTAAGATGAAATCATAGAAATGGTCCAAAATCCTAAAAAATCACAAAATTGTCAACACAATGATGAGACTTAATTTGTCACAATACATGTTGGAATTTGCTAAAGAGGGGGCTAAACTCCCTTCTGACTATGATGTAAGTAGTATTGTGGAGAAGCATCTTGGGATTATGCCACTGGTCTCATTCAAACCTTCCTTTGAAAGCATTAGTCAACCCATCCTACAACCAATTTTATCTCATGCTCCAAGTCAGCCCACTTAACTCAACTACTAGCCCAACAACAAGCATTGTTGGCACAACATCAACAAGACCAACAACAAGTTTTATTGGCACAATAGCAATTACAAAGTCTGACAAGCATTGATCACATAGAAAAGTTTGCAACTACCTCCCACAAACACCCAAAACACCCTGGACCTACCACTCAAAAGATCAAACCGCCCCAAAACACATTCATCCCACCACCCAATCCGCAAAATGATATGTTTGCACAAATCAAATTGCTCTCACAACAAGTGTTAAACCTCCAATTAGGAAAGTCAACGAAAACACCAAGCAATTTGTGCCCTTATTCATTTGACAGAAGTATTGTGATGGTTTCGTTCCCAAAAGGGTTCAAGATACCTAAATTTGACAAATATCGTGGGACAGGTAATCCTGAATATCAAATCAGGGATTTCCAGGTGCATTGTATGGAAGTTGCATATGACGACATTTATCTAATGCAACTATTCCCTCGGAGCTTGGCTGGACCAATGATGGAATGGTTCTCTCGCCTTCCCCTCAAAATCAAAAAGTTCCCAGAAATTGTGGACGCATTCATACAGAATTACACATTCAACATAGGCATGGACATAATTCTAGAAGAACTGTCTGCTCTCAAACAAGCTAAGGGGGAAACATTCACATCCTTCTTACAATGATGGTAATCTAAGGCCAACAGGAGCAAGTGGACTATGCCAAAAGAACAACAAATCTGCATTATCATCACTTATATCGAAGGAACCTTGTCCTTCCATCTGAAAATGCAATGCATCACCACATATGACCAGTTCATCCCCAAGATGCTCAACATTGAAAGAGCCCTTATCAGATAAGGGGGGACACCTACTTACCAAGACAACCACCCATCAACCAATTATAATGAAAAATCTTGCGCATGGGCAAAGAACAAGAATGTCACTAACGATGGTGTGGTTGACACAAAAGTTGTTATCAGTGCTCCAAGAAAAAACACACAATCATATTAGCAACCACAAGTCAATAACCAACACAACACACAAGCCAACATGGTATCATAGCAACACCACAATCAACCGGTCAATAATCTAAATAATCAAGGGGGACCACCCCCATGGAACAAGTATCCTCCCAAACAAAAATACACACCCCTTTGGGAATCAATCGAATATGTCATGAAAAGACTGGTACAAGAGAATCTCATTAAAATACCTGTTTATGAGAATTATCAAGAGCCCCAAGTGAAACCACCATGGTATAATGAAAACCACCTTTGCAATTTTCATAAAATCAAGGGGCACACAACAGCCAATTGCATGAGACTAAAAAAACTTGATCCAAGACCTTATCGATGATAGAACCATAAACGTTGAACAACCTACATGAAAGCAAGACCTTAAGATATACACAAATCCAATGCCAGATCACAACAAAGGATACAACCATGGAAAGGAAAAATATAACAATGTGAACCATGTTTATGACCATGTGATTGCATCCTTGGATGTTGTTACACCCTTAGATGAATGGGTCATTGTTGTCAATGTCAAAGGAGCTAGAGTTGGTTGTGGAGTCACCACACGCGGTGGTAGAGTTACTATCCCTAGACCATCACAACCACTCAAGGAACCCACCTCTAATCCAAAATCCATTCCCAATGGTTATAATGTCTTGGACCAACTGAAAAGAACCCCTGCCTAGGAATCCATCATGGAGTTACTAAAAATATCACCTTCACATAGGAAAATCCTAGAAGCATTGGCTTCATCCACTATCCCCATAGATCTTGATGCAAACCAATTCCAAGCTATGGTCAGACACATCACCACACCCCATCTCCTAACATTTTCTAATCAGGACTTCCCAACTTAGCCATCTCATAACCGTGCACTCCATCTCGAAGTCCTAGTCCATAAGAATAAAGTCAAAAGAGTCTTGGTGGATGGGGGTGTAGGTCTAAATATTTGTACCCTCAAGCTAATAAAGAGTCTAGGGTTCTCTAAAGACATCATTGAAAAAGGTAAAGGTATTACAATCAAGGCATATGATGATCAAAAATGGGTGTCCCAAGGCACCATTCAACTCCCTATTCAAGTAGGGCCAACTATCATGGAAACCACATGCCAAGTCCTTGATCTAGAATTACCTTACAATATCCTCTTGGGGTGTCTGTGGATCCATGGAATGCAAGCTGTTGCATCTACCTTCAATCAATGTTTCAAGTCTCCCTATCAAAATCAAGAGGTCATAATCCATGGTGATCCTGAGCCATTTTATTATTGTAAGAATCTAGAATCCAAGTACTACAAGATCCCTCAAGTCCCAAAGAATGATGAAAGCCCTACGACTCCCTATGTAGACCCATCTACCTTAGCCTCCACTTCTGAGACAAAAACACCCACCATTCCTGACATCTCTAATATTAAAGTCATTAACCAAGATAATGGGTGTGGGGATTAAAAAATGAAAAAGAGTGCCTTTGTAATAGGAGAGTTACCTCAATCTCCTCGGTCTCATGGACAACCTTAACCAATTGACACATCAGCCAAAACCTTCAAAGTAGATCCCTTTAGGTTTAAAAGGTGGGGGGACCTGAGTCAGGAAGTGGTAGATGAAAGAGATATATCAAGCTTATTGTATCAAGATGAAAGGCCCAAACCTGATCTTCCCATGGACAATGACAACAAAGGACTATAGTTAATGCAAGGAAGGATATAACAAAAATGAAAAGCTTGGGAAAAATGATAACAACCTACTAGAACCTTTCATTCCTGAGAAGCAAATAAAGAATCTGGGCCTTGGATGTGTTGGTTGTTTTTACTATAACCAGGTTGGTCTTCTAATCTACCTATGGAATTGCCAATTCCAATCAAGGGCAGCTCGAAGGACCTAGACCAACTAACAAGGATTTTAAAGACCTCCTACACTTTGGGCTCTGCAAGACCCGAGAGGGTGATCCCTTAATGCGTTTACAACCTCTACACCATTATCGTAAACAACATTAACAACAATAGATAATCTCATTTAATAGCTCAACATAATAGGATAATACCGAATAGAATTGGATGTTCATCAATAATATTAGCTATTTGGAGCATGAGATAACTACAACACATTTCTCAGTATAAAATAGTCATTGATTTGCAATTTGTAGCAAGCTCTAGGTAAAGACAAACAAATACTGAACCATACGAATTAGTACAAATTAGATCAATGCCATATATCCATTGGACGAGTCAAATTCATAAGCATTTAAGAGTTTATGACAGATTTAACAAATAGCATATAAAATCCTTGATGAACATTGCTTTACAATCTCATCAACATGTATTCTAACCCAATACTACTTATCAAATCCTCATACAGAAGATATCGACCTACAATCCCCATTCAAGCATTTTAATTAATTCCTTGAATTAAAACTAGAACAAGAATCATACACACCACAACAGTGAGAAGAACGAGATAACCCTTGATCATCTTATTCAAAATTCAGATATGCATGTATAATGGAGAGACGTGAGTTTGAATTAATCATTTCAATTCAGATGTCAGTACTGTCATACAACATCAAATCTTCCTGAATCCAAAACCTACTACAGAATGACTCAAAACCTAAATTGCATTTTCTCTAAAACCATCAAACTTTACAATTTGCTCTGCACTTCACCTACACTCGACCAAAAAATATCTTGCTTGCTAACCCGTACTTCTAGCCTTGAAATCATTCTTATAGAACAGAAGGAGCAAACAAGCATCGAGCCAGAAAGTACATGTGTCACCAACCAACTGGACCGTTTTGTGACATTCCAAAAAATTGTTACAACAGCAACTTCCCCGGAGAATCCTTTTGTTCATCATCCCCACTGAGAATGGTTGATGCAGCAACAAAAACCTCAAGAATTTTGTTGCAAGACTGTCACCAAAAACAAAACTGGAAACTGTTATAACCACAACAGTTGACTTGTCAACCATTAACAATCAACTCCTTTTCACTCCTCCTTAGTTAAATATATACTTACCCACTTTTGGTACTCCTCATTAGTTGGCCAATCAAAATTTATTACCTCATTCACCTTGACACTATAAGGTGTATATTTAACTACCACCTGATTCACTTCTCTTTCAAAAGACTCTAGGAATGAACCGGTGTTAATGATTTTATCCATACATCTCACCAATAGATCATAATCTGAGTCATCACAAATTAATCTAATTTGATCATTGATGACTTCATTTTCCTGATCCTGACACTATTAGAGTGACCTGATATTTCCTTGCTCATAAGTTATATCAGGTAACAATGTGTCACTCCAATATCAAAGTTCTTCACCAACTCTTTGATCTTCCTACTCAAATAATCTGGTAAGGTCTGAAAACCTTGTAATGACTTAACTAACACCTAAGTAGGCCTTAATGATTTGGGCCTATTATTTATATCAAACCTTGATGCTTTATACAGTATATCTAGGTCATTGGCCCTAGGGATCCAATTTTCAATTAATGGTACTACTATCTCCTGATCCCTATCAATATTCTTTATTGCATCTAATAATAAAGAATATAAAAAATACACAGATGACAACCTGTCATCCACTCTCTCATTTAAGTGTCTCAATACAACATTCAAAACCCCCCTTTTCCTTGAAACTATTCCTTCCTCACTCACCTTCAAGGATGCATGTAACTCTGTAATTTTGTGCATTAACTGGTTCTTTGAAGGATCAACAGAGTATTCCATTTCTTCATCAATTAGCTTTAAAGCAGGGCTGAGGGAAGGAGTTTGGCTAGGAGACCCTGGTGTAGAAACAATAGGAGAAGCAGGAGGCACTCACCTTGATGTGGAAGGAAATGTTTTGACCCCTGGAGCACTTGATGTCTCCCCAATCTGCTTGTTCTTTAACCTATCCACCTCAGTTTGCAGCTCAACATTCCTTTGTTGCATCTTGCTATATTCCCCAATTATGACATTGTACTTCTCCATTAGAATTTTCTTTTCAGCCTCCTCTCTTTCAGCAATCTTTTGGGCCAATTTGGCCACATTTACAGTCAAATTAGTAGCCTTTGTGGTTGAAATCTCTGAAGCTCTCTTTATTATCAACCCTCCTTTTAGATTTGTGTTAATGTTAGTAACATTCGGCTTTCTATCTTGAGGGATCAAAGCCCAAATTGCTAAGGTCTCGT
>VDFB02246798.1:0-20381 GCA_007258455.2 Sequoia sempervirens
AAAAGGTTTATTTCAAATTTGAAGTTAGGGCGCACTTTCTAGAAGCATCTAAAGATTTCTTATTAGGCTTATAAATGAAGACCTCTCCTCTTCATTTCACATCTTATGTCTTGAATATTGTTATGCTGCCGAAATGGTGCTGGAATTGCTTCGAGGGATGAATGCCTCCTAGCCTTGACTCAACTTCGTGCTTGAGAGATAGCATCTAGTGGAGAAGTTTGCTTGTTGCTGAGAGGATTTTGTAGTGAGGTTTGCATTGTAGTTGGGTTTTGCTTTTGTAGTTTAGTTTATTGCATTTCATATCATTTTCTGGAGTTGTTGATATCAAGGCTGAATCTGTAGTTTCATTCATATATTTGAAAATAAAAATTATCTCATTTTGGGTACTGTCTCATTGTATTCCCTGGGCAAGGGCGCCCCTACTTGATAGGTTGCAGATTTTTTGGAAAAGAAATGAATTTTTAAGAAGGAAATCGCCCCTCCTTGAGGGCTGTACTATTTTGGACCTTCTTGAAACTCGTGCAAAAAAGTTAAGGGATTTTTGGAGGAGTTTTGAGTTTCCATCTTGGTCGCTATCTTCATTAGGGCATTTTGCATTTGATTTCGCATCATTTGAGTGAGTCATGTGGGAGATATGTGCATTTTAGTGAGCCATTAAGTTGCTGGTTATGCATTTTAAGTTGCTGGTTTATTATATCAGATTTAGGAAATTGCATTGGGATGAAAGGTTGGTGATTGGAAAGTCTTAATAGGTCATGTGGAGATCATATTCAATATTGCAGCAATTGAAGAGCTTCTAACTCTTGTCTTGGTAGGCATTCTCTATATTATTGTAAGCTGAACAATAGTACTGTCAGCATTTCTTCTCATTTTCTCTTCATGCTTGTAATACCCACTGAATAAGTGGAAGAGGTTGGCTTGCCGCCTATCTTACTTTGAATATTGCATTGTAGCTCATTAGAACCCCCGCCATATGGTAGCTCCATTCCCACCTTGGGTTGGAAGGCACATGCTTGGCGTCGAGTTACTTTCAACATAGTAGTTGGTATGGATCCTCTGACCATATGCTCGCCATCATCTGGCGCATTCTTGGTTAGGGTTATTTAGTTCAGCATTGCATTGAGATCCTCTGACATATGCTCACACCTTGCCCAACTCGGGATCTTGGTGTACATTCTTGGTTAGAGTTGTATTCCGCATCGTTTTGGTTTAAGTGCTAACCCTAACGGATGTGTGTTGCATTGCTTATTGTAATCAAAAAATTGAAAAAATTGGTTCGGTATATTTCAAATATGCTGATCAACAGAACAAACCTTGCACACGTCACTGTATCGTATGGGTTGTTGTAATGATCTACCCCGAAATTATTATTATTATTTTTCTAGAAACTTTGTTACTGCTGTTATGATTTTCAGAATATGTTTGCCCTTCTTTTATCCTCATGAGTTTGACATTGTTTTCAACATGCAAAATGCTAGATACATAGGACAGAAAATAACTAGAGTCTTCCTTGAAATAGATTTCTATCAACAACATAATTGCAGCTTGAAAACTCAAGAAACTAATAGAGTATTGTTTTCTTCTTCATTACACATATATTTAAAAACTGTTGTGGCCCAGCAATACAATGATTAGCAATTGATTGGAAAGCATTAAACAGACTTGTTACATGAGATGCATACAGCAAACTTAG
The DNA here is from genome assembly GCA_007258455.2 of Sequoia sempervirens. NCBI lineage: Eukaryota > Viridiplantae > Streptophyta > Pinopsida > Cupressales > Cupressaceae > Sequoia > Sequoia sempervirens. The sequence continues at coordinate 1,694 of VDFB02246798.1, forward strand.
CTCCTCAAAGGTCATTGACCAGCACCAAGGAAATTGACCATCTTTCTCCTTGTTCAACCACGTCCCAAGGCTCAAGTTAATCAGACTTCAAGGCGATCAGAATGCAGCCAAAATCAGCAAGGAAAGAACTGAGAATATATCACTAGCAAGCCATCCCTCCTGGAATAAGCAGCACAGCAGATTTAAGACTCCCCTTGAGGCTTGCTCTTCCCAATATCTGATAATTTTGGCCTTCCAATGGACTTTGAATTTATCTTTTAACAGTCATCTGATTTACAGTCTTAGCACCAGAAATAACAAACACTTCAGACTTGGAGCAAGGCGCCTGTAAAGCAATATTGAAGTTCCCCAGGGGCATCGAACTGAGGCAAGGAAAGCCCTGTTCACCTAGCTAAAAGCCACGCGCAGAAGCTGCAGTATGGGCTTTGAAACCAGCAATAGAAGTCAACAACAAATCAAATCACAAACTGTGAACAACCATCCAAAGGGACATCCTCTTCTAAAAGTTTGATTTGCCTCAAGAAATTCATTTCTCAATCAAAAACAACAATTTAATACTCTTAGAAATTGCCCTGACCAGAGGATGCTTTCTAAACAATACCCATTTGATATAAAGATTCCTTCTCAAAGATACAAGCAGAAATACGAGTTCAGGCCCTAAAACTTTAATACCCAGAAATCATTTAAATCACCATCAAAATATATTTAATCAACACCAAAATCGATGCTTATTCATCCCAAGTCAAAATCTGATAATCCCTTTTTGAAATATGACCAAAATCTTCAATCCGAAAGTCTGAACCTGCAACTTGTAGCACAAATGAAGCTCCTGTAAGAAGCCTCCCTGCAAACCCTCTTGATGTTGTCTTTCAAACACGGGGAGAGTGTAATCTATAGAGGTTTTCGTCTCTACAAACCCTTGTTTCCTCCAAAGCCAAGCTTCTAGAGAAAGACCTGTTTCAGTTTCATAATCCAAGCCTATGCAAAATGAGCCTCAAAAAGACCTTTTATCTTATTTTCTCCAGCAACCCTAAAAACCCACTTTACAAAAGCCTTTTGATTTAATTTAATTTTTTAATCCTCTCTTCAACTTGGGCGCCCAAAGAGGAGACATTTAAATAAATCTTTTACTTTAACATTAGCCATTTAAATAAAAATAACTTCTTTTTCCACATAGGCGTCCATCCTCCCTTTTTGCAATATTAAATATTTTTAAAGCTCTTTAAAATGACTTTAAGTCATTGAACTAGGTGCCATGGTACAAAAAGGTCCCCTTCATGACCCTCAACAACATAATATAAAGTTACTTTATTAAAGCTCTTTTTCAAAACATTATACAAATTTTTGAATGATTCAACCTTAGTAACCTTGAAATGACTGAGTTCGTGCCGCTAAGGCCATCCTGACCAAGACCGGTCAACCCTAATTGACTTAATATTTTTAGTAAGTCCTAAAAATAGTAAAAAATGCCCTGAAGTTTGAACCGAAGAGAAAACTGAGGAGCTTGAGATGGCTCTCCGAAGACTGGAACCCCACACCATAACCCTTGCTAAAAATAGCACTTACTAAAAGTAGTAAGTGTGCCTGAATCAACCCAACTGAAAGGGAACGCCGTAAAAATGGGGACATTACAGTTGTATGGCCAAGTATGGATCAGTACGACTATGGCCATATGGCCTAAAATTTTTTGCCTCACGCTTTGACAAAAAAATCTCAAATTTCAACGATTTGACAGTCGATCCTTAAGTTCTCGAGCCTTCTAGATGCAATGGTGAGGTTAGTTTTCGCACAAATTGCTTCGAAAAATCAGCTAACCCCTGGATCTGGCAATTGAAACTTTCCTTCAAGCCCTTGCAGATTTGTTAAAATATGATGAAAATTGACGAAATGAAAGCCAAACCTAACTTTCTCTGATGCGCTGGATTCAATGGTGAGGTTCTCAAAATCCCAACTCACACCCAACAAAGATTTCACGCCAAGATAGGTCCCTTGGATATGGGAAGAAGTTTGCAACACTGAAGCTCTAATACCATGTAGGAGTTTATGGTGAATTCTTCAACACCCTAGGATCACCTACAAGACAAAATAACTTCCACAAGAGAGAAATGGCAGAAATATCATGCTATGATTATGGATGCAAGAATATCAAAATGAATATGACAACCAAAATCAATATGATAGCCAAAATGAATATGGCAATATACATATGAAGCCTTGCTTATATAGGCGAGGTGAGAAATAGGATTAGACAAGATCATGACAAGTGTTTTAATCCTATCCCATGAGACAACTAACTCATAACCACCTAGAACATAAGCATTAAATAAATGCCAATTAGATAAGATAAGTGACAACTAATGCTTAACTAGAAAGATTCCTTCCTAGAACCTAAGTGGACTAAACATGTAGATAGGACCTAGATAGGTAAAACACCTATTTACACCAACACAAATAACACAAATCACAATTCATTCATATATAGAGAAAGATGATTGTAGCAAAATAGAATTCATGTGTTATTTACTAAGAATATTCTTTACATGAGAATAAATGATATGCACGTCCACATTCATTCAGGTCTTACAAGGTCACTCCTTCAACATGCAAGGTAAGTGAAAGAGTCATGGTGCATTGGATGCCTATCTCTTCAATTGTGATGATCATACCCTTCTCCAAACAACTTCTCAATTATGATGTCATGAATAGGCATGACAAGGGTTGTACACATAAATTTGTAAGGAAAAAGCCATCCATAAAATGAGTTTTGAAGAAGAGAAGTAGAATTTCTCTCACTATCACTTCCCTTAATTCATAATAACTTTGGCTCTCAACTTAGGCGGTGTGCTCTACTCAACTAGGTACGTTACCAAAAATTCACAATAAGATACGAAAGATTGTCAGCAGCCCAACTTTACTAATTTTATGGCCATGCTTGAGTATATGGGTCCAGTGGTGTGAGGAGATGTGAGGAGCAATATGGTCATGGCAAATGCCAAATGCAAGTGCCAATTTCCTCAACACACATGCTACACTAAATGAAGAAATTGTGCCTCAAATCTGATTTCAATATTGCTGTTGCTTATCTCTCTAAGATACACATACAAGATAGACACATGGAAAGAAATAGAAGGGATTTGAGGGAAGAAATAAGCATCTGTATAATGAATTCTCCAATAGCTCCTTCGTATGCATTTAAAATAAAAGGAAAACCTGCATGAAGGAGGAAAATAACTAAACCAAGCATTTATTCCACATTATGAACTGCACCAAGCACAAAAGTAACTTCTGATGATACAAATGGGGTAGGCTTTCTATACAAAAACATACTTTATTTTATTTGTAAACACTTTCTTAATAGACCAATGGAGGTCAAAACTTGTAACTCATTGTGGAAGAAACATGGTTGCCGATCCCAATGCTGCTCTAGTGGATCTCATGCCCATAAATCTGTTTTTTAATTGAAGATCCACCCTTATCTCACCAAGGAAACTTTCTACTAGTGCAGTATAGAATTGGGTGGCTCATAACTGAACCAATTGAGTTTAGGCTGAGAATCTGAAGGAGAGCTTGGAGGAAATTGATAAATTTCAGGTTGTTGAGACTCAAGAGTGGGATTCAATGAGAGTGTGGCTATGGAGCTACTAAATAGATGCTTGATCTTGGGTCTAATATGAAATGATATGTCCCTTTTAGAATGGACAACATATATTGTAAGATTTGCTGATATGCCTTTGCATTCACCTAATATCTTGATGAAAAGAGCTAGCCACAATAGAAAAAAGACAATTGGAGATTGGGGATGCAACACATTATCTATTCCAATAGAATGGGGATGCAAATACAATGGATTACAATGCAAAAGAGATTCTTCCAACACCCAAGATCTCCAAGTTTTTAGACAAATTCCCAATCTGCGTACACAAGATATGCTTGGAAGTTCAAGCTTCCAAAATGCAAGATATGTGCAAAACAAGCAACAAGGACCAGTAGGATGCAATGTGCAAGAAAAGAGAATCAATGATGAGATGCTCAAATGAGAGCAATAGTATAGCATATATATGATGCCACCAAGTGATGAGATGTGGGATAAAGATGCACTCAAACATCTTACTACTAAATATAGCATGTTACCTTCCTATGTAGATGCCTACCTATGTGAGAGATAACACCTAAGTAAGCTTATCCTATGTACAAATTAATGCAAGTAAAATAAGCTAAATGAATAAAATGGACAAGGTAGCACTCCCTAATGTGTACCTCCTAAAATCCCTATAAGATTTGATACATGAATGCCTCTACAAAGAAGAGAGAGAATGTAGATGCAGATAGCCCCATAATGAGTATTGAAGTATGTACCTCTTCGAACAATAATTTTCCTTTTGGAAGAAGGTAACCTTGTGTTGGAAATTTGCTGAATTCCCACTCCAATGGTGGAATGAAGGTATAGGATAAATATCTTTGGAAACTGCTCATAGTTCTCCATGCCAATGCTAAATAGTGACATGATCTAATTAGAATAATTAGCTATCTTGGAAGATTCTAGTACAAGTACAAAAGGTGTCATCAGGAATGATGACTAATTGGATCAGAAGACTCCAAAACAATTGCAAAATATGTCACTAGGGAAGGATGGCGAGTGGAGATTGAATAGGAGGGTCATAATGTACCCTCATTGCATTTAAGGAAGTGATGGAACTTCATGAGAGTTGTCATCAAAGAGAAAAACCATGTCCTCAATAATGTCCTGTAGATCTAAAGGTGGGATTCGACAAACAAACATGAAAGATCTATCAAGTAGCCATCCAAGTGTGGTGTATTTGTCAGACATGAATGATCTTGTTGAAAGGAATCATTGGATGTGTTCAAATAGACAATATTGAATTCTGTGGAAGTAGTAGGAGGTGGTGGAATCTTAGTGAATGTCTTTGAAATATGATAGTTCAGATGACTACACTACTCATCTAGTGATTTGCTCACATTGGTTGTGTGAGTATGAAGTTTCGTTGAAGGGTCATCAAGAGGATTGATAGTTGTCTCAATATCATTTGCATGTGCAAGATTATACAAGGAAACATCACTTTTGGATGGAGATTCAAGATCTCCATACAATTGCTTGATTATGGTCCAAGTAGTGAGAGGGCGCTTCATGTGCTCTATGCAATGCATAATATCTTGGGAGATATTATGAGACCAATGAGTACATAGACTCGGTCATTTCTATTTGACCATTCAATCTTTTGTTCATGTCCACTTGGCTTAGGAATGAGTCCAAAGAGAAAGGACAATAGATCCTACTCAATGTAGTGATTTTTGATTCCTTGTCCCTAGAACAAATAGTTCTTGAGCCAATGTGATGACAAAAGAGGAAACTTTAATACTTGAAAACATGTTTGAAATCCCAAGAATTGGAACTTTATATTCATTCATTGATTACAAGATCCCATTAGCAATTTGTTAAACCCTCCCTAGGAAAGTAGAAGAGTGACATTTTATACTTAGTTCGTTTTAATACATGCTCTTCCCATAATTATATTAGCACTCAAAAAAGTGAACCCCCCTTCAGCCGACTACACCCCACCCCCTCTCCAAAAAAAGTGTATTAATACATGATTTCCCTAGAATTGTTTGAGCACTAAAAAAGTGACCCTCCCCCCCCTCCATGCTTCCCCAATACAAGAATTGTAGAAAACGAGAGCTTTGAAAAGTCAGAAAATGATCAAAGTAGCTCCTCAAAGGGTCAAGTCTAGAAAATATTTTCTTCAAACATTGCAAGTTATAACAAAACATAATTATTTTGCTTGCTTTTGGGATAAAAAATACATCAAAAATTAGAATTGTAGGGTCAAATTTAGATTCATCGTATCTCTCAATACTGCTTATTTTGACATTTTTTAGAAAGCTCTCAAAGTCCTCTTTCCAACAAAGCCAAAATTGCTCTTTTTGAAGACATATGTGAGGATGATGCCATGATTACATACAACTTTGTAGAATATCTTAACACCTGCACAATGCCAACGCAAGTAAATGGTATGGTTTGTATGATAGGGGTTGAGGAAAACTTTTGTAGGGCTTTGGGTAAAGTTGTTCAAAATGGATAAATTGTTAGACAATCCTTAGGTTTTGGGGCACTTTGGATGCATTGGTAGGGTTAGAATTGACCCAAAATGCTACAAAAATAGCATGACCTCCAGAAAATACAGGTAACTCCTAAATGCAAACTCTTGTAGATTTGACTCCTAATGTTTGATTTGGATGAAATGAGAGACAAGATCAACTATTTGGACCATTTGGATACAATTGTGAGCTTGGATTTGCTCCACCATTCATTCGAACGAACTTGCAACACAATGCCACTCTTGAAGCCCTATATCCTCAAGGGAGTTGGACAAGCCTTTGATCACCATCTAGTGCCATAAGACTTGCGCAGCTGCCTATGCAATCACCCAAGATCTCAATAAAAAGAGCAAGTCACAATTGCAGAATTGCACAAGGCAGTTGAAGATTGGAGATGCAGCACAATAGGTATTCCAATAGAATGAGGATGCAAAGACAATCCTCCAAGATTTGAGATCTCTAATATGCTAGACAAGCTCCCAATCTGCATACACAAGACGTGCCTAGAAGTGCAAGCATCAATCTCCCCAACATGCAACAAGAAGCAATAAGATGTGATCTGCAACAATAGGCAAGAGGAGAGAATTAATGATGAAGAGATTCTCAAATGAGATCAAGAGGGTAGCATATATAGGATATGCCACCAAGTGATGGGATACTTATAACCCATGTGAGATAAAGATGCACTCAATCACTTTACTTAAAGTAGCATGGTACGCTCCTATGTAGATGTCTACCTATGTGAGATAACATCCATATTCGACTACTCACAAGTTTTTTTGAAACAAGTTTTTGCTATCTAAACTTGCTGCTTGCTGAGATCGAGTATTTAATGAATTTTAGCCTCTGACTTATGTGAGTACTTGGTGTGTTCAAGTCTAAAACTTGTGGGATGCACAATAGAAAGTTTGATGTGGTTTGTATGTGGGAAAAAAACGTCTTTGACTACATGATTTTTTCCCTTTTTAAGCCCGACACAACCACAACTGAAGTTCACACCAACATTTGAGTAGTCTAAAGTGGAATAGAGCGAGTTTGTTGTAGTTTCAAAGAACAAATTTTTGGACTAGACTCTCTCCCCAATTTCGCACTAGAATGGGGAAGAGGAAGTTGTAAATTCTTGTAATTTGTAACTTTCATGGATATGCAATCTATGATGATGATTTTCAATGACAATCATCATAAATTCATATCATTTATCAATAGGCTATAGTATTCTCATGATGATGTGATTTTGTACTCTATTTGTATTCAAACCTAATAGAAAACTCTTTCCCAATGTTTTATAGTCTCATTTGATACATTTTATCTGTGTTGTGCATATAATTTATGTTTTTTAAGAATTTCAAGTATTTGTTAAGTTGCCAAGCTGGAAAAATTTTGGTCTGCTGAGTCCTAGTATGCAAACTATGATAACACCTACCTAAGTAAGCTCATCCCATGTGCAAACTAATGCAAGTAAAATAAACTAAATGCATAGAAAATAATGCACCAACATAAATTAAGTAGGAAAGCACATGGATTACAAAGGGAAACAAAAGAGATAGCTGCAAAAATTGATTGTTTTACATTTTTTATTAGTGTGGATTAAATAGATGTACAAGGATGAGGGTGTGTGTTAGTTGGATAAATTCAAGTGCATTTAAAAAGCTCAAAGCAAAGTTTTAATTGCGAGGAAAAAACTACAAAGGATATTTTTACAGCTTTATCCTCAAGCAATTTTACTATGTCTGTAAGCCACAAGCCAACCCTTCATCTATAGTGCTTACTTTGGCAACCTTGTAAAGTGTTCTTTTAAATTGTTATATTGATAAAGCTTTTTTTCGTTTGTAGCCTTTGTTTTTAACAAAATCTCAAAGAGAGCAGCTTGCATTGCAACGTCGTGAAGAGGAAGCTTCTGAACAACGAAAAAGGTGCATTCTGCATATGTTAAGCTATGTCATTATTTGGCACTGGTTGATTAATTGCAATAGTATTTTTGACATTCATCAAGCTGCATCACTTTCTTCTCTTTTGTTTCTTCATTTTGACTATATTTTTATGCAAGTGGTACAATTATGAATGATATCTAGCAGGGCTGTTCAGTCAGATTTGCAAAGTTAATCATTAAAAGATAGTTTAATATGTCAAGAACTTTGTTGTAGTACATCAAATGCATCGATCTTACTATAGATGCACTATTCTCAAATTGAAATTCTTATTTTTATCATTAAGAAAAGTCCTCAGCTACTATCATCTCTCATGCCCTCTCCTCCATCATCTGATCTTACTTCCATTACCCAAATGAGCAAGTTCTCTCTCATATCAACCAAGGGCAAAGTGTTAATAAAGGTAAACGTCTTTGAGGGGGGCCATGGTCTCCTCCCAACTCATGACTCTTCATAAGCACCCGAATTTCAGAATTACACTCTCTGGTGGCCAAATCATATCTGCAAAGATGAGCTAAAGCACTTAGTCCAGAAACATTCTCAGAAAACCATCATCAGGCCTTCTTTCCAACAAAGTAAGATAATGGCTGCGCCTGCTACCTTGGACTTTGGAAACATCCCAAAGGCACACTTTTCCATGGGTGAAATGGAAAATAGCCTATGGCTGCTCAATGAAAAGGCTTTGATTTGCAGATTAACAGGAGCCCTTCTAGGACCCAAAACCTTGAGGATTTGGGTTTGAGAGAACTGGAAACTAGTGGCATTAGTGAACATCTCAGTGATTCCAAATGGACACTTTATAGGAGTGTTCTCCACAAAGCAAGAAAAAGATCAGGGTTTTCAGGAGGGATGTTGGTTTCTGAAAATTCAGGTCTTTTCATAAAATATTGTTCCCAGCTTTCAATCCCATTGAAGATCTCCATTATACTGCTTTTGTATGGGTAAAGGTCTCTTTAGTCCCTAGTTAATTAATTCTGGCAGGAAAATTCTCTTAGGAAAATTGTTGGAGGAAAAGGAGAATATGGCACAATATCCAAATTTAGGAAACATCAGGGAGTGCTAAACATTGTCAGGATTGGTGTGAACATAGATATAGAAAAGTCTCTGCTGTACTGCATATCTCTGGATATGGGTGATTGAATGGGAGCAACCAGTGGATAATGAAGCATCAACCTTGTCACCTTTGCTGTGAACATGGAGATACAGCAAAAGTTTGTCTTATGCAAGTAGTTATTGAATCTACAACAAATCAGCCAGAAACAAATTGAGGTGAATATCACTTTGAGAAAGAGGCAAATAACCAATAACAAATAAACAACCTCCAATGTCCACACCAAATCTTGATCAAGAGAAAAATATGCATTGCGAAGCAAAAGAGAAATTCCATTGTGCTTATACCAGAAAAGGCCCCCACTGCCCCCCCTTCAAATTAAATACATTAAGCAAATCTTATTGAAGCTCTTGCTGAGATAGATAGTGACATAATGGAGGTTACACAAAATGATCAGCAGACATCCAATGCTGATCAGCCAAACATTAGGATATCAATGTAAAGCTATACAGGCTGCAATCAGTCCTCTCCCTCAGAAAGAACAGTCTAAGACTCTAAAGATTCACCTCAGTTCACCTCTATAGCAAGTACTTCAAAGTCAATTGCCAGGGGTAAAACAGCAAAAGTGAAAAAAAATTGCAGCTGATTATAACCCTGCCATTATTACTGTAAATCTGCTTTTGAAGAATGGACTTAAAAAAGAAACCAACAATGGATCTTGGTACAGCAAATCATCCTACAACACAGTTTTCTCACTCATCTTAGTAGAGTTTGAAATGGGAACCCAGCAATATGGAAAATGAAATGGTGCTGCTTATGGAAATGTTTGACGCTATTCAGTCCCATTAATGTGGATTCTCTGATGGCATTTGAGGTGTATAGTGTCCCCATTAAGTATCATTTTTTCAAGGAAAAAAATCAGGTCTGAAAAAATGGATTAGGTAACCACTAGATCTTGCTCCCTTGGAAATACAATTTAAGCACGAATTAGGTGCAGCAAGAATCAATCCTTGTGTCTTCACACCTGTTGTGACCTTTTCACACATCGCCCCATTCAAAATGGGGACCCCTAATTTTTGCTCCATTATGGTCTTTTGGCTTTGGTTTTTGTCTCTCTCTTGCTGTCTGTCTCTTTTCTATGTCTGCCTTTCGAGGATCGTTCCCGTCTGTGAGCTTAAACGTGAAATTTGGCCGAGTCTGAAAATTAGGGTTTCCATCTTTCTGGTCAGTCCGAGGTTGAACAAAGTGAATAAATTGAAAATAAAGACTAACATTGTTGTCAGTGTGCTTTAAGTAGCCTTCCACTGAAATTTCATCAAATTCCGACTACTTACTATTTTTAGTAAGTGTGCAATTCGGAGCAGTTTCTCAACACTTTCGAAGTTTTAACAGTCACACTGCGTTCATAACACATCAAGTTGCTTGTGTGCAAAATTTGAGCTGAAACAGACAACTTACTATTTTTGTCACATCCCTTACATCGAGATTACATGTTGGGTTATGTGTTTTGAATTCAATGTTAGTTGCAAATAACTACTTTCATATGACTGTGACATTGAGAATGCAATAGTTGGTACTTCTGTCATAACTGCGATTATTAACGAACTCTTTATTTGCAAGTGAAAGTATTGATTTCGGTATGAGATCATGAGATTAAATTTAAATGCATATTATTTAGTCGTTGAGAACGATCTAACCACAGTCCTTGTCAGTGGATGCAGGATTTGCCGCCGTCATGAGAGAAAGGGGAATATCATCAGGGAGAGGACACGATTAACAATGGATCAATTTTATTGTCTATCTCGAGCCGGTGTATGACAAATATCTAAATCGTAACTTGGCCATAAATAATATAAAGTAATTAATTACTCTATAAGTTAATTTTAAATATATATACATATATTAATCTTTAATTATTTTTAAGAGAATTGCAAATTGATTTATAATGCTATAATAAATAATTAATTAGAAGAGGAGCGAACTATGATTGAATATTAATTTAATACTTGTAGATATTGGCATCGAATGGTTATAATTAAATGGAATTATTTTGAATTCTCAGGGGAAATTGGAGTTATGAAGAAATCTCTTTCGCTCTCGCACCATCTCCCTTCTTGAAACGTCCTAGAGTGGCAGACGAAGGGATGGGGCGTGGGAAGAAGAAGCATTTCATATAGTTGAGTGGAGGAATCTTCTGAAAAGGGGGGAAAAAGACCCAGTGCTCTTGCTTTTCTCAGGAGTTAATCGTTTGAGCTAGTCCTTCAATCCATATCCACTATTATTATAATCTTTCATTACAAATCTCGAATCTCTGCCTCTGTGCTATAAATCTTTAACCGAATCCGTTTCTTTCACTTCTGTCCCTTGTTCCATTCAGCAACGAACTTGCTTAGTTTCCTTTTACCATCCAGAGTTTTCAAGCCGCATTCTTTTATCAGAGAATTGAATTTGAATTGATTTAAGTGAGGCGCTATTAGCAAGTATCTCGCATTCCAATCTTTGCTTCTTTATATCATGGAATTTCAGCGGTGTCCTTCGATCAGTCTTGAGGAAGAATTTCCTTATGCCTCTCCTTGTACGGGTATTGTCTGTGGCGCGTAGAGATCTTTTTCGAGCTTGGGGTTTCACCAATTCTTTGAAGGCAAGTAAACATATCTTTCTTTTGTGAATGAGACTTAAATTCACATTGCTCCATATCTTTGTCGAATAACATTCAGTTGGCAACGAAAATACATGTGTATGATTTAAATCGAATTTGTTACTCTTTGTTGAATACGTTGGGTTGACACCTAATTTCTTGTATATAATCTTTAGCCTCGTTGGGTTTGGAATCAAAGCCGACCCTGAAGGCAGATTCTCATCAAATTTCTTATTTATTTCTTCCTGTCGGTTTAAGGATCTAATTCGCAAACCTTGATCCTCTGTTTTGATGATCTTGTGGAGGTTTTTGGACTCTTCTTCATGTTCAATCTGTAAAGTCTCTTAATTTACAATTCCAATCACCTGAACTTTGAGTATAACAAAGTCATACCGAGTGCATTAACTACTCTGCCCTACTCAAGACTCACATCACTCACACTGGTCTAATCTGGTTAGGTAAACCTTCTTTACCGTGATCTTAACCTGTCTTTAAAAGATGGGAGTTTGGTGAACACTTAAATTAAACTACGTTCTTACCTTCTCTTTCCTTTAAGTCATCAAATAATCTTATTTTATGATTAGATCTAAATCATGATAATAAACAAAGAATCCTAAGGTTATGAACCCAAGAGAAGAGAAATGATAAGAATCTGAATGGGATGGAATTATCCTCAGGCCATCGTAACTCGTGCTTGTATATACCGAAAACTCTTCCCTCTTCTCTGTTCTAAAGCTTTAATGGTTGAATAGTGAAGTACCTGTTCATTCTGGAAATCTTGATGGATCCTAATTGTGGATGATCTGTTGATATGAATCTGGATATATATATAACAGCTGGTAAGATGCAGAAAGCTAAGAGCCTTGTGTCTTTAATTCTTCAGTAAAAGCATTAAGTAATCAACAGATATTTAAAATAAGAAGAGAATAACTATGTGCCTAGTCTCTTCAGCTCTATGATTACAATAAGACATCAGCCTAAACTTAAATAAGTGAAAAGATTCTGAATCTGGGTTCAGTTTGAAGCATTTGAAAATCATCTAAGAACCTTATCTATTTGGTTAAACCAAATTCTCTTTCCTCTAGTTGGAAGTCGGTTAGTGCATATTATTGCTCTCTGAGTCTTTTATGAGATAAATATGAGAGACTTGAAAATCCTTAATGCCTATGAATCTCATTTATTTTCAATGAAACTTAATGGTTAAATTATAACCTCGAACTAAGAAGAAAAGGAATTTAAAATTGCTATTATAAATTACAACTTAATCCTGAGAGTTGTCATGCCGAGCAAGGGTGAGTGTGCTGACGGCACAAAAGTGCCAGAGACATCGACACAGTAGTGTTAGAGATATCGGCACAGTGGTGCCAGAGCATTGAAAATCCTTGGCCAAGGTAGATGCCAGTTAGGCAAAGTCAGCTTCCATGATCCAGATATACTCTGGTCAGAATGATCCTTCTGGATAGGAGGAACCTACAGAGGAGGGATCGATCAGCAGTATAGGAATCATGGACACCAGGCTCAGAGACATGATGATAATTTGATCCATGTTGATTACCCTCGTGAAGGGCGGGTTCTTCAGTTGAAGAAACTCGGGAGACTAGTAGGTCTTGGTTGGGCGGTAAAGCCCCTGATGATAATTCTCTTTCCCTCATTGCTAAAGAAGCCAAGTATAAAAACAAGATGATGATGTCAATTGTATTTCTTCCTCACTCCTAAATCCAGGTACATGCAATGCTATTTAAGCTTACTTTCATTTATGCAATGAACGATGTTCTTGTATGTTAAATGTAAGTTTTTTTTACAATTAATTAGTTAGACAGTTACTTGTATCATTCAGCTGAAATGGAAGATCTGAAATTAGTTAATGAATAAAGAGAAGCTATTTCCTTTCCTTAGTTCATATATTGGTTAAATGGAAACCCTAGTTTGACAGATATTTAGTTTAATCATCTGTGTGACGATTGTTGGAAACAGTTAGATGTTACCTTTCAGCTGAAATTGAAAACTTGGAAGTTAGTTGGAAATTTAGAATGAACAGTTGAAACGATTAGGAAACCCTAGAATAAAAACAAGTTAGTTGTTCTTTGGCTGAAACTGATAGACGGTTGAATTTTTAAAACCGTAGACTGGATAGGTTGTTACAATTTTTAGCAGTTCAGCTTCTGGAGCAGATTTCAGGGCTTGGATGCAGAATTTTTTCAACGCATGTCTGGAGGTTCCTTCTGGGTTTTCAAAGACCTTCGCGACAATGTGACATGCAAAATGAGATGACAACTTTCAGAGTTCAGCCTTTAGAGGCTATTTTTAGGGTTTGCATGTCAGGGTTTTCTTTGCATGTCTGCATATTCCTTATGGGTTTTTCGAGAGCTTTGCAGTGACGTGACATGCAAACGGAGATGATCACTCCTTCAGGAACTTACTATTTTTAGCAGGTGCATCCTGGCAGCCGCCTCCCAGCACTTCAGAATCACAAGCTAATCGCAATGCAACAGAAACGAGAACAAACAGAGATTATTTGATATGCATGCAGAACAAATTAGGGTTTCCAGCTTCGGGGCCCCAAAAGAGGGGTAAAAAGTCAGAATTTTCGAAAACCGGTGTATACCACTACGATTAGCATCTCTCAAGCTATCTGCTGATAAAATTTGAAGGCAAACGGAGCACTTACTATTTATAGTAAGTCGTTCCAGAAACAAGGTAAAAATAGCAAGTCAGTAGCATGCGCCGATGTCGGCAGGCAGGACACGTGGTGAGGAGTGCATCATTCAAATTTCAAATCAAACGGAGTTGTGGAGGTATCATAAACGAGCAGTTACTATTTATAGTAAATCACCTCCAGAAGTGTGCTATTTTTAGCAGGTCAGCTCATAATAGCAGTGTCAACAGTGTAACGAAGTCGCGAGGATGCAGTGTTTAAAATTTCAGAATGATCTGAGCTTCTGAAGTATGAAAATCAAGAGACTTACTATTTATAGTAAGGCATGGAGAAGCTGGCAAGGACGGGGAAAAATGGCTAAGTCTGTAACTTTATCGTTCACCACCTTCATAATGTGCCCACCTCAGCTGGAGATCTTGAAAAAATGGCTAAATGTTGATGTTCATCCACCTCCTATGGCAAAATGCGCCCATGCAACAAGTAAGTCAAGGAAATTCAAAGATGTTAATCCTCCTCCTATGCCGAAATGCGCCCACTCTAGGAAGATGTCCAAGAAAATTTCTAAGGTAGGAATATCCTCCACCACCCCCTAAATGCGCCCATCCTTCATGCATGCTCAAATGCGCCCAAAATGAGAAAGTCAAAGAAGTCAACAAGCTTCATCCTTCAGCCTATGCAAAATGCGCCCAAATGGGGCCATGTGAGGACAAAAGAAAGGAAGTTGAAAGGTCACAAGAAGGCGTGGTAAAAGTTTTACCCCTCACACCTTGCTAAATGCGCTCAAGCTAGTCAACAAGTCAACAACTTTCATCCCCTCCTAGGCTCAAATGTGCCCAAGAGAGGCCATGTGAAGACAAAATAAGGAAGTAAAAGGGTCATCCTTCACACATGCTAATATGCGCCCAAGATTGAAGTGAGGTAAAGGGAGAATTAAGTATGTTGGACGTTGAAGGTGGTGAGGTAAAATACAAGGCGTGGTGAAAACAAAGTTGATCCTAGGCGTTGGAAGTGGAGATGAAGTGAAGTGTGCTAGGCGTGGTTTTTTTTTATCCTTCATCAAGTATGATAGGTGCCAAGAGGTATGAAGGGTGGTGAAATTTAATATTCCCCTTCAAGTGTGAAATGCGCCTAGACTTGAAAAAACAAAATGCAAGGTGGTGAGTAAAATAAAGAATGTGCCAGGCGTTGAGATTAAATATCCCCCATGACATGTGCCTTCAAGAATTTTCTAAGTGAATTAAAATAAAATTCTTCCCCACTGGCAAATGAGCAAGGTTGAACAAAATTTTCCTAAGGCGAAATTTTCAAAATTTTCAAAGTGATTCAAAATTTTTCTAAGGCAAAATATTTTCTTCCTTAGAAAATACGCCTACACATGAAGGTGATTAAATTTTTCTTGGAGCACGGATGAATTTTCCAGTGACGGAGTCTGAAGATGCTGGCATTGCAGGATGAATTTAAAATTTCTCAAGTCAGAGCAACAAGATGTTCACAGAGATGAGGAAACGGGTTAAATTTCACAAGGAAATAATTTTCTAAGGTTCAAAATTTTAAAAATTTAAATGAACCCATTCGTTGAGTACCCATGGATTCGACAAATTCTGGAGAAAATTTTCTTCTGGGTACTGATGATCTTCGATGAGAAATGGATTTCCAAGTCTTCTGCACTTCGCCGACGCTTTTGGGTGAAGAATTTAATCGGTGTTCGAGTTATGAATTTTCTTAAGGGAAAATTTTAAAATTTTCTAAGGCAAATTTAAATAAAATGTGTTTTGAAAGGAAAATGCTTCGATGATGAATTTAAAGTGAATTGCCTAGATGATTTTGATCAAGTTCTTCATAGATGAATTTTCCAGAGCTGAAGAGAAATAAAATTTGAATTCAAGTGATAGAGCTCCGGCTGGTGAACTAAAAGATGAATTTAAATTATATATTTTCAAAAGTGAATTTAAAACACGCCAGTCAAAGTTGAACTTCTAGAAGAATAAGATTCCTGACGTCGAAGGACAAGTGTCCAAAATGCCAGAGGAGGGAAATTCAAATGAAGTAGTGGAAATTTAATTCACTGGCTAAACTTAGCCTTCTTCTAGAATTCAAATTTCCTATAAGTGCTGAAGGTTATTCACTTCTTTTTCACAGCTGAAGAGAAACTTGATTTGCTCTGAGTCCAGTGTTGAGTTTGAAATCTGTTGAAGAAGTTCAAATTTTTGAAGAGGAAGTTGCTGGAGACTGAAGTGCTGAAGGAGCTCGAAATTTTGCTGTGGCTGCAATTGTTGAAGAGGTTCGAAATTTTGCTGAAGCTGAAGGCTGAAATCTGAATTTGTTGCTGAGATTTGAAGTTGCAATGCAAGTGAGAAATTCGAATTTCAAAAAGTTCAACTGCTGAAGTAAAGTGGACGATTTTATCAAGGCTTGAAGTTGCTGAGTGTGAAGTGAAGTTGCTAAAGCTTGCTTAGAAATTTTCTAAGTATTGAAGCTCGAACTTGTTGAAGAAGAAGTTGAGATGGCTGAAGCAAGGACAACTGGCAAGGATAACAATGGTGCATCTAGACAGGCTGTTATCAAGAAGTTGAGCAAGTCTTTCATGCCAGAATCGAAGTTCACTTCAAAGTTAGGCAAGCTGACTGATACCGATTTGGGCTCTTTCAACTTGGAAGCGTTCAAGAATAAAATACTGGGAATTGGTCATCATCAACCTTCAAACACTTCACACAACATTGTTCGAAGTGGATTATATGCAGTTGCTGGTTTCCCACCAGCCATTCAGTGTTCGGAGCTGATGATGGAGTGCGCCAACTGCTATGAGAAAGATCACAGGTCAATCATGTCACCAGATGGACAAGTGCTCGCCAACCTCACTCCTTCAGCTATTGGTGAAGCTTTTGGAATCCCAGTGCATAGGAATATGATTTACAAATCAAGGGAGCGAGTTGAGCGAATGTATGCTTCTGCGTTCGAGAGATGTACAGAGACAATCAATACTCACTGGATGAGCAACCCCAAGCCCTCTCGTACGAAGCTGCCGAGACAAATCATAGCAGATGACTTGAAGCAGGAGTATTGTGATCTTATCATGATGCTGAGTCGAGTTGGAGGTTGCTTGCAGTCATTTATTTTTGAGCCGTGGATGTTCTACTACATCAACCTCGTGTTGGAAGGAAAGGATTACGTCAACTGGGTTGCAATGATCAGTGACAATTTGCACGAGCAGCTCTTGAGCCTGAGAAGAACGAAGACATTTTATATGGGCTCTTACATCATTTACATGTTGGCCCGTATGACGAAGTATAGAGGAATTTCATACAAGGAACCTGTTGGTTGTGGCTCTTACCAATTCAAAATTCATGAGGCTTGTCCGCAGTTGCACTTGATTAGTACCACTCATTACAAGCATGCCAATGACGCCTTCACCATGCACATCGCGAGATTGCTTCAGGAGCGAATGCATCACAGGATCTTGAGGGAGGCCCAGGAATTGATTGAGAGGTATGGGTGCTGGTTTATACAGTTTCCGAAGTTTTCTTACATAAGGCTGCAAGGATTTTCTTCATATCCATATAGACTGCCTAAGTACCCAACCAACAAAATTTTAATGTTAGAGATATCTAGGCAATTGGTTGCCTACGATAAGATACAGAAGAAAAAGAAGAAGGGAGGTGTGGACTTCCCAATTGTCATGGGAAATTCCGATGAAGTGTGTCCTTCATTGCAGGCAGCTAGAGAAGCTGAAAGCGAGCTTCAGTTTTATCACTTTTCATATCACACCAGCCGACAGCACTATGATCCGCATAACAACATCAAATGGATACTGTCAGAGGAATTTAAACATAAGGCAAACATTGAGGATTATTGGGCTGATGCATCAAACGAAGTAGAAGTCAGGAAGAGAATATTCTCTAGGTTGCCAATAAGCATGATTAGGGAGTGTGAAGTCATTTCGGTACCAGACCAGGTGGATGAGGACATGAACGTCATCCATCCAGATTATGAAGCAGTGAGAAATACTCCACTTCCACTCTCGGATTGGTCAGAGCCTGAGATAGCAGATTTGGACACACTTTGCATTCCGGTCTTGACATTCACTAGAGCGTGGGTTGACAGACGTGTGAGCAGGTTGAAGAGTAGGTCGATTGCATTGACTTACAACTTGATGGGAGATCACAGGACACCCACCACCAGCAGGAAGAAACAAATCACACGAGGTCCGGAATCTAGAAGGAAAGAGCCAGTTCGGCAGGAGCCTGTTCAGCCGGAGCCTCCAAGAGTTGTAGTTGAGTCACCCACGCCATTGGAGACACGTT
>VDFB02246800.1:0-13605 GCA_007258455.2 Sequoia sempervirens
CTCCCTCTGAAATCATACAAATGACATTAATGCAGTCGACAAGACACCCTGACAAAACCCAGGGATCCGACAGGATGACAGACATTTAGAGAAATTTGACCACCATGGAATTCCATGAAGACTAGGAATTTTTGAACTATAGTGCAAGGAAACTAGCATCGGGTTTAGAGAGGATCTAGTTAATTCCGCCAGGAGCGGATTTTCCCAAAAGTAGTGAAAAACCTTAAATATGTCTAACACTTGAGATTTTCAAGCAAAATCATAGTGGGGTCACCAAAGCAAGAAAGATAAACACTTAGACTCATGCCAAGGTAAGGTAAATCCCCAAAATCAAAGGGCCAAAACACCAGGAATAAAATAAAAAGAGGGTCCTTGCTTTCAACGGGGCGTGTGTGCAAAAAACTGCACAACAAAGACAATTAAGAGGGGGGGTGAATCAGTTGTCACCAAATTTCAAACGTATTCAACTTTTTAACCTTATTCTCATATTTGATCATTAATCATGAAATCATAAATGAACAACAGATCAGAAACACACATAACACCAATATTTTTACATGGAAACCTTGTTAGGAGAAAAACCACGGTGGAGGTCAGTCCACAAGATTATACCCTGTTAAAAGTATAAGAAGATATGAATGGGGAATGCACATTCATTCAGGCACATTGCCTAGAGCTCACTGCTCAATTACAAATGGGCTTACTATCCAAAGGAAGACACACTATCTTACAGAAAGGTTTTGATTAAATCCATCAAACTTTGAAATGAGAAAAGTAGCATCTGCTAATGCCTAATTACAATTTTGGTTAAGCTCGTGAACACTCCTTCACTCTTCTTCACTCTCTGATGTGCCTTTAAATGATTTGACTCTTATTCACACATAACTCATACACTTCACACACTCATGCACTCTCATGTTTTCAATTGATAAAACAATTGCTCTTATATATCTGCAACAAGAAATTACATCACTATAAGTCAACCTCAAAGAAATAATAAAATGAATATAAATAGTCAACCCAAATCAATAAATATTATTCATGCAAATCAACCAAGGTTTGCCATAACATAGTGAAGACCGAAAACAACATCCTCAAATACGAACCACTTCAATTAATTACTCCTCAAAATCCACAACACGCTTCAACACCTTGTTGGCCATGAACATGAAAAAAATGAACACGCAAGAGAAAATTTTAGATCACGAGTTCAACAATCAATGCGGACATGCAACACAGATAAAGTATGAGCTAGAAACATCCAAAAACATCATGAAATACTAGAGAGGCATCTGTAGCAACTAAACTTACAGAAATCACATGATCTTCATTTAGGAACACTGAAGTAAGAGAAAAAATTGTCAAAATACAAATCTTCATAACTTGATCAAATCTTCACACGGATCTCTAAAACTCGGTGTGGATAAACTAGATATACTTAACAAGAAACCCTTTAGTCCACAACCTCATAATAGCAACATACTAAACACACCGATAGAATGAACTTCACTTCACCACTGACAACTTGTAGCAATTCTTATTACAATTTTCTCAATATCCTCATCATATACAGCTTCTAATGCAACAATGCTAATAGTGTTGACATCAATGACAACCACATATCAGCGACACAACCACAACATCCAAAAATCTCCCCCTTTGGCATTGATGGAAATACATGATGTGAAAGATACCATCAACACAACAACTCTTACTCCCACTTAGGTTCTAACTCTTCTCCTCAACTCTTTTCCCCACAAATATTCTTCTCTTCTAGAAAGATTTTTCACATTTCTCTTCTCCCCCTTTGACATAAATGTCAAAGAACTCTTCTATACAAGCTCCATTCCTCATATTTGAATTCCTGAACATATGAACATCTAACTACTCCACCTAAGTAACATACACCACAACATCAATTTGGATCAAAATATGATCATGAAATGCACAGATTGATGCAAACCAATGCATCTTAGTTCTGATTAGGAGGGGTAATCACCCCTAAATTCCCTCTAAGATACTCAAAATTATCCTTAGGCAACGACTTAGTAAATATGTCTGCAATCTGCTCCTTAGTATGCACATACTCCAATCTGACTTCCTTTTCACTTACCTTCTCTCTCAAAAAGTGAAACTTAATAGATATATGCTTAGTCTTGGAATGTAGCACCAGATTCTTAGAAATGTTAATAGCACTTGAGTTATCATAGAATATAACAATAGGCTCATCATACAAAACTCTGATATCCTTCATCATTTTCTTCATCCATAGTACTTGAGTACAATTATTAGAAACAACAATGTATTTTGCCTCAGTAGTAGATAAAGAAATAGCATTCTAATTTTTTCTTAACCATGAAATCAACTTCTTTCCCACGAAAAATGCTCACCACTAGATCTATCATTCACATCTCCACCTTGAAAACATCATTAAAGGAAAGCACTCAAAAGTAAAGATCATCATCTTTAAGTTTTCATAGACAAAATCAAGCTGTCCCCTTCAAGTATCTGAAAATCCTCTTCATAGCAGTCACATGAGATTCTTTAGGATCATCTTGAAATCTTGCAACAATACATAAATCATTCATGATATCAGGCCTAGTTTGAGTCAAATAAAGCAATCCGCCAATAATTAATCTATATCTAGTCTAATTTTCCTTCGAAGAATCATCATCAGTTGTCAATTTGCATCCAGTCACCATGGGTGTACCAACTTGCTTTGAATCTACCATACCAAATTTCTTCAACAATTTCTTTCACATACTTGAACCAAGATATGAATATCCTTTATCTACTTTGAGGTAATTTACAATCCCAAGAAGAATCTCTCCCGATGTTGACATCTCAGAAACTCATTTGCATCTCATCGACCGACTTCATGCACAAGCTATCATCTCCTCCAAATATGATATCATCAACAAAAACTTCCACAATCAAATCTTTATCATCATTCTTGAAATATAGATTACTATCAGTAGTACCTTTGTTAAATCCAAGCTTCACCAAGTACTTATCCAATCTAGCATACCAAGCTCTAGGTGTTTGCTTGAGTCCATATAATGCTTTCTTCAATCAACAAACCATACCTCCCTGATCAGTCAACTAGAATCCATCTGGTTTCTCAACATACACTTCTTCCAATTCACTGTTTAGAAAAGCAGACTTGACATACATTTGATAAAACTTGTAGTCTTTGTAAGCAACATAAGCAAGAAACAATCTCACATCTTCAATTCTAGCAACAAGGGCAAAGGTTTCTTCAAAATCAATACCTTCCATTTGTGAATATCCCTTACATACTAGTCTTGCTTTGTTTCTAACTACTTCACCTTGCTCATTCAATTTGTTTCTAAAGACCCATTTAGTCCCAATGACATTCTTATCCTTAGGTCTAGGAACAAGAATCGAAGTATCATTATTTTCAATTTGTTGTAGTTCCTCTTTCATTACTTCAACCCAATGTTCATCTTTGCTTGCTTCATTCACATTGTTAGGCCCAGTCTTTGAAATCAAGCAATATTCTTCTGTAATCTTTCTCCTAGTTTGAACACCTTTGTTCTTATCACCTATGATCTGATTCTCTGAATGATTCAACCTTACATACCTCAGAGTCTTCTTAGAATGTTCTTTAATTTTAGGCTCTTCTGATCTCTCTTCAACTCTTCCACTAGTTTCTTCTTCTTCTTGATCTTCTTGATTCACTAGAATGATTTGCACTTGATTTGAAGTCTAGCCTTTTTTTGTACTATCATTTTGATCATCAAAATCATATCCATAGGTTCTTGATAGTGTACCAAAGTCTCCATCAACCTTAACGTTTTCACTTTCAACCATTTTCTTCAATCTCTTATTGTAACACTAGTAGGCCTTGCTTTTAGTAGCATAACCCAAAAAGATTCCTTCATCAATCCTAGCATCAAACTTTCCTATATCTTCATCTCTTTTGATATAACACTTGCTTCCAAAGATCTTGAAATATTTAACAGTAGGCTTTTGACTAGTCCATAGCTCAAAAGATGTCTTACTAGTATCACCTTTGATTTGTATGCGGTTAAATGTGTACATAGTTGTATACACCTAAAAATGTTCTAAAGAATATAATTAATTAAATATGATTTATTTGATTAATTAATCCTCAATTCATCTACTTAGTAAATAAATAGAAATATTTATTTATATTAAGTTCATTATTATTTCTTCTATACTTTATCCATTGATTCTATCTTAAATTAAAATAGACAACTTTGATAATTTTTGTAATTTAATTATCTTATCATATTCCCTCTTAATTAAATAAAGATATTCTAAAGATTTATTTAATTATCATATTCCTCTTTATTAAATAAGCAAATATCAAAAAAAAAATTATTTAATTAAATCTTCCTATTTTTCTAAATTTGAATAAATCAAAAATATTCAAATAAAGGCATAAATCAAATATTCCTCTATTCACTCACCAATAAAATTAGATTTTTCAATCTAATTAATTCAACTGGCATTCATGGGAAAGCTTCAGGGACAAACTTGTAAGAAATCCTCTCAATCTTCTTCCTCTGATCTTTCCTATCATCTTGCCTAATGTTTTCATGGGGAGGAACAATTCCCATGATCAGCTCAAGCTTCTCAATCTCTCACCACTCAAATCTCAAGATTCAATCCAGGCCTTTGTTGTGTTGCCCCTGTGCAAATCTGTTTCCAGAAATCTATATATACATCCTTCTGAAGCATGAAAATCATCCGAGAAAATCCCAATTTTATGCAAACTTACTCTGCAGGAATACAACCAAGGGTCAAACTACAATAGTGGTTTACAAATTTTATGAGGAAGGAAAATTGATTTTTCTTCATTTCCCCATACTCAATGGGTTCGGTCAAACTCTATGGTTTGGGTTAACAACCTTTTATGTTCGATCGAACATATGTGTTTGGTCGAACCATTCGTTCGACCAAACCCTAAAACACAAACAAAAAAAATTAATATTTTAAGGGGTTCAGTCGAACATGGGCTCGACCGAACCCCCTCAAATAAGGCATAAAAAAAATTTGAACTTGTCACTGTCATTTGTTGCCTTTTTCTGCTTTCCCTGTGCTCTATGTGTGTGAAAAATGACAAACGTGAACAACAAATGGTGAACGGAAAACTCAACTTCATCTCTCCGATGAATGGAAAACTCGACTTCATCTCTCCACAGTTCATCAACCCGACTTGCATATCTCACCAGGTTTGTCAAATTCAAATTTCATAGACTTCAAAATGTGTTTGTTTGTTAAATTTCTAAACCCTAAATGCAATTTTTTTCAAATTTGTTGATTTGAAACTGCATTTGTTTGAAATTTTCTAAAGCCTTTTCAACATACACTATTTCTATGATACATTTCTACCAAGGCATCTCCAATTTATTTGAGGCATTATATCAAATAGTTCATTAACAAATTTATTTGAGGCATTATATCAAATAGTTCATGGTAATTTTTGACAGAGTATGATAGAAATAGTGTTTCCATTATATGCACCCTATATCAAACAATCCATTAACAAATTTATTTGAGGCATTATATCAAACAATTCATGGTAATTTTTGACGGAGTATGATAGAAATAGTGTTTCCATTGTATGCACCCTATATCAAACAGTTCATTAAAAAATTTATTTGAGGAATTATATCAAAAACACTATTTCTATCATACTCCGTCAAAAACACTATTGGAAATTTATTTGAGGCATTATATCAAATAGTTCATTAACAAATTTATTTGAGACATTATATCAAACAGTTCATGATATAAAGTTTAGGGTGTATACAATGGAAACTTGGATAAAATTCTTCATATTTTTCCTTTGAGTCTTATGACATTACTCCAAAAATGGTTGGAGAACTAAATGTATGAATCGAAGAATAAATTTAGAGGAAATAAACTAGATTGTTTGAATGAAATGTATAATAAAATAGTTCTATTAGGATTAGAAGGAATGAAGGTATTATTAAATTTTCTATTTTACAACTCAAAAGAGAATAAAGAAAAGGGTGTGCCTTGTTTTTTGTTAATTTTTATTTAGTAAAAGAGAACCATTCAAATGAAAATAAACCTCCATTACAAAAGTCTTAGGATGTCTAAATCCCAGAATAAATTCCTCATGTTTCCTCCTAAATGGGTGTTTTATTTTTTAGTAGAGTTCATGCATGAATTAGCCCCTATATCTAGAGATCCCTATCAAACAAACACTTCATATTTGCATGTATTAAAGGATTGAACCTAAATGACATTTTAAAGAAAGGATTTATATGTTCTAGTGTCTTGTCATGGGATGCTCCAACTATTTTTATGAAAAAGAAAGATAAGACACTTTTCCAAGTTGTTTTGATTATGTATGTTCAATAAATAAACAATTAACATTAATATCCACCACCTAAAATAGATGACTTATTTTACTAATTGAGAGGGGTGGCCATATTTTAAAAAACAAGTCTAATATTCAATTACAATTAGCAAAGAATAAAGGAGGAATACATTCATAAAACTACATTTAGAACTAGGTATAGGACATCCAAATTATATGTTTGAGGCAATGCATATAAGACACCCATATACAAAATAGTACAAAAGAAAGAGAAAAAATGTAAAGAATGTGTGCTTGTAATCTATACTTGAGAGCATTAAAATTTTGAAATTAAACATAAAGAATAATAGGATTTATAAATTAAATACATAAGGCTATTATATAATATCAAAAAAGACTATTTTAAAGTTTAAATTATTTATATTTTAATTTTAGGGTAAATACTTTTGGTTGAATTTATGAATTAGAAATAGAAATTTTGAAAGGGACCCACCTTTTTATAAAGACCAATAAAGAGACAAAAAATGATCAATCATATTGGCATGGAACAACAACAAGAAAAATATAGTTGTAAGTTAGAAAAATAACATCCAATTAGAAATACTCCACCAATAGTGGCAATGTATCTAATAAAGAGGGTTGTTTTCCGAAAAACATTAGTAGATCTATCATTTCACACCTTGAATCCAAAATTCTTCAAGGAACTATATCTTATTGGAACCTTATCCTTTTCCATGAATTCAAACCTAGTTCAGGTTTGTAATGGAGTTTCCATCTTTAGTTTCCAAACTTGAGACCAAATGGAATAAGGGTTCCTATAATCTTCTAAAATTGAACCTTCTTCATATTTTTAAATTATTAAAACAAATGCCAAGAGGTGAATGTTTCAATTCAAGATAATGGTAGAGGCAATGAACTCCAACTAATCCATCTGTAACATGATTCTTGTCTCTACCAATCTCCTCTAAATTTCTCTTGACAAGACCTTCTAAATTAGTCATGTCTACAAGAGGAACAACCACCCCTCGATTATGCTCAAAGGGATTCTCAACCAAATCCTAAGGTAAACAAGGCTCCATCTCATCCTTATGCATTTTGTTCAACCTTTCCTTCCTCTAAAATTCCTAAACCTATAAAATACATAGCTATCTACACATGAAAACATGGTGAAAACACAAGAAAATTGTATAGCATGACATGTTGAACCCAAATAACCAAATTCAAAAATAATTTAATCTATAAGTATAAATAGTTTGATGGTAGAAACTTTATACATATAAAAATATGATAAATGTGTGATTATTTTTCTTTCCACTCTATAAATTTTTGGTTTGCTTGGCTATATAATTGAGATGATTCACTCATAATGTAATGATAAAAATTTAGTATGTATGAAAGAAATATTTTTGATACATCAAACTACCATTCTACATAACTCTCACATGGAAATAAGAATATTATTTTATTTTAACTAAAGAAATTGTTTGTACTCTATCTTGAAAATTACTAATTAATTTTGAATTATATACTTATAATTTAAAATAAGAGCATCCTTTGTAACATGGAATAGATAGGTTAATTTTAATGAAACAAAATATGTTTTTATATTAAGAAAAATTTACAAATATATGGAACTCATACATTGAGAAATTGACTAAGATGTAACTCTATATGAGAAATAATATGCTCGAATAAATTATTTACCTTCTTTCAATAATTAACATTAGAAATTAATACTTGGCTCATATTGTATACCCACCTCCCAATGGTCTTGGAATGGATGCATTTAGATGGAGAAGGATTTCAAAAGGCGCATGGTACTTGTGGACCCCTCAAAAGCATGATATATAACACATGAAATTTATTTATGAAATTTGGTCTTTAGTTGTTGGCTTCTAGTATGAATGTTATCTATAAGGTGGAATTCTTAGTTGAGACTCTCAATCTTCCATTTTTGGTTTCTAGTGTGATTATACAATACGCTCACCAAACTGTATTAATTTCTAATGTTAATTATTCATTGAAGGTTTTGTTTCATAAGAAGAGACCTATGTTGACATATTCCAAGGCATGTTATTATCCACAATGCATGACACTTCTTCACATCTCTAACACGTTCTAAACAGATACAGATCTACCATTTCCATGGAGGAGATTGATGATTTAAAAAGAAAATATCATGCCATTTCTTTCTTGAGAAGTCATGTTTGCATTCATGATTTGCAACTTTCATCTTCATCCAAAAATAAATTTTGTTATCATTATGTGCCTGATATTAACAAATAAAAACCTTCATTTGAGCATGATCGCCAACACAAAGGTAAACGAGTGGAAACAAAAGAAATCTCAGTTAATGGCTTTCAACATGTTGGTGGAAAATCTGCATCTTTTTGAAAGTGGCTTCCTAGCTTATCAGTCTTATGTTTAGTAAGGTTTTGTAATCTCCATTGTGTTATGTATTCGGGTCACAAGTATATCTAGTATGATGTCTTCTTTTGGGTATTTTGGGTGCATAAGAGAATGTGCATATGTACTAATGTATTCAACCAATGTGCTTTTGTAACGTTGTAATCAAACAATTGATCATTTGTACAAGGACCTCACTGGTCTTTTTGATATTTTGTAAAAAAATTTACTCGAACTGCAACTGGGGGTTTTCTTGTTGGTTCTTTCCCACTAGTATGTCTGCCTGAACTAGCTATATGTAAAATATTATATATAAATAAAATTATAAGTGGTCTCCCACTTTTTCTTAAAAAAAAAGGTTCTTGTAAATGTCCACATCTTTTTCCTTGACATAGTTTCTATTTCTTAAAAGATTTCTTATGATTTTTCATAATGTTGGTCAATAATTTACTGTAAATATTCTATATTCATGCTCTTAAATGTCATAAGAATATGTCATAAGAGGGTTTCATCTTATAAATATATAATGATATTATATGATGTTAGAGCATCTTAGACACCTCCCTTGAAGCATTCAACAAATGAAAAATAACTACCAACACAAAGTGAGATGCCTTATTTCCTAATATGAGGACAAAATAATAAATCAAAATATTAGGATGCAAGGTTGACCCACCTTTCCCAATACTTGGCTAAGTTTATTACTATTGAGGAGTGGATCCCAACAACAATTGTGCTTAGTACTTACTACTAATCCAATGAATACCTATTCATTTTTTCTTTATTGTATGCCTAATGACTCCTCATCTCAAGTTAAATTGTGGGAATGGATTTTTATGTCCTCCCTATGACTAAATGGCTACAAGGAGGTGAATATGATATGGTGGAAAAAACCAAGACACAATTTAGTTTTGTTCTCATAAACTCTCTAAAAAATAATTGAATTCCTACATCCTAACTAGAAATACCATGAGGGGTTTAGATCCCATTTTAGACAAAAAATATTCTTATATTGATCACTAGTTCACTTGTACCAACTAAAGAGATGGTGAACTAAGGGAAACTTAGTTGTATTGATAGATTAAAACTTAGTTATTTCTCTTTCCATTGTCCCCTCTCCACAAACCACCCTTGTTTAAGTAGATTCTATTAAACCTATCTCACATATCACCTCCCAATTCTTTAAAATTTTCAAACTTCTTATTCCTCATACCTAATAATTTATCCTTCAAGCTCAACACTTCCCACCTCAATCAAATTGATCACCTTGCTTCCCTAATATCCCTTTGGTTGATGTTCCTAGACCTCATCAAAATGGTAAATGGATACAATTGTGGAATGATACAATTAAATCTATTGTACTACCTTACTATGATCTTACAATAAGAATATGGCTAGAAAGAGATCTAGAATGGAAAAAAAATATGGATCCAAATAGAAAAAAAAACTTGTTTTGGATTTAGCACTTACTAATAACTTTTCTACAATGAGTGGTTGCTTCCGTTGAAATAAAACTTAGAAGATTTGAACTTAATTGTGGTAGAAGATCTCAATTAAGAGATAGGTTGCATTGGATGAAAGGATATAAGGGATAAAAAATATTTTTTAGTTATCTCAAACATATTTACATTCTCAAAAGTGGATAATATCTATTGTTGATCAAGAGAGGTAGTTCCATGACAACTCTAATGATATTAAATCCATTTTCCTCCAACATTAGAAATAATTTTTAATTGATCTAGTTGAAGGAGAGCCACATCAAGATATAGTTGAGGAATTGATTAGAACTTGCATGCCCAAAATAATTGGTCTCAAAAAATAGGCACATTTAGATAATTTATTCACCCTTGAGGAGGTTGATATTTCCTTGAAGGATTTGAATACTCAAAAAGTATTGGAATAGATGGTTTAGCTACACAATTCCTTAAAACAATATGTCCATTCATCAAGGAGGACTCTATGAGGTATAAAAAGTAGCTTTATCAAAGGGATCCATCATTTAAATTCTTTTAATCAAGGGTTGATAAATTAATTCCTAAAGGAAAAAAAAAATTTATTTGAGGGTGGATACTAATTACTCTTCTTAATACCTCCTACAATATTGTGGCTAAATCCATAGCTAAAATAATTTAACAGATGACACAAGAAATTGTAAGACTAGAAAAAACTATATTTATAAGAGGGAGATTTAAATTATAAAACTTGAATCTTTTTAAGTTATCTCATTATATTCTACTTACTCTAACTTAAATTTTAAAAACAACACTTCAATGTTCTCAAATTATTTTTATGTTTTATGCTCTAGGGATTCCTCAAGCTAGAGTCAAGCCAAATCTAGATATTGGATCAAACAAATCCGTTCAAGAACACATGGACCTTGAAGTTAGGGAGGAGACCCAAGTTCAAACAATGCTTGTTGGAGAGGGGTCAAGATTACTTCCTTCTACTAGTATGGATGAGCATTTAAAACTAGCACAAACTTCTCTCACTTATAGCATCATGTTTTATCAATTTGTTTGCTTGCATACATAAACTTCACTTATATAACATCATCTCTCACTTTTGTTTGCAAAATATTTTGTGACATGTAGGAAGGGATCAACAAGCAGGAAGTTTTCATGCTCAAGTCAAAATAAAATCTGAACATTGGATCAAATGAATCTGCTCAAGAATGCATGGTCCTTGAAGATAGGGAGGAGGCACAAGTTCAAACAATGCATTTTGGAGAGGGGTCGGGATCACTTCCTCCTACTGGTATGGATGAGCATATAAAACTAGCTGAGAAGGTGAGGAGACAAATTTCTCATAGAAATTTAGATCATTTACTTGAAATGGATATGGAGAAACTGAAATATTATGCCAACCATCCTTATAATAAGAGAAAGAGGTCAATGACTAAATCTGTAAATGGAATGATCAATCACCATTTGAATCATCTTGATACACTTGAAAAAACCCAATTGTTATCACGTTTACTTCTTCATGATGATCTCAAAGAGTCATTACAATTGTTAGGTATACATTCGGCATCAAATAAGAAGAAACACATGGGATTACAAAAGGATATTGTTCAAAATGTTAAAAAGGGTTTAGATTCCATTGGGAAAGGATCTCGATCAGTGGATAAGGCCACTACAAGAAGGATGATGTTGACATCTATTGTACATCAAGATATAGCAAAAAAAAGAAAAATGTCTGCACTTTCAACTGAAATTGGCTATAGTAGAACCACATTGATAAAATATGAGAAAAAGAGAAATTTTTTGGATGAGAGTTTAGAAGGAAATTGGGCAATTATGTGTAGAGCTCCCCATTTTGACAGGATTGAAGATGCTATTAGGAACTTGGTCTCAAGTTTTTGGCATGATAAGACTCATCCATCATCAAATACTAGAGATGTTATGAGACACAGGATTGGACCTAGTATTTATGAAAATCATATCAAACATTGGCTAGACATAACAAAATTTGAGATGTATATGAACTTTTGTAATGCATATCCTCATATAAAGATTGGGCAAACAATGTTTCAAAGGTTAAAGGCATATTATTTGAAGATAAACAAGTTTTTTGAAACTTTTTGTTGTCGTTATCATATTGAATTTGATCTCTACTATCAGTTGTTTCAAAAGATGAGAGAAGAAAGATGTGGGTTTCAAAATGCACCTCCTAAACAGGCAAGTTTGTTCATAAAGTCTATATTATGTGATCATGAAAATGGACCTCAAATAAATTGCATAAAATGAATTTGTGAGACATGTGGAAATTTGGCTAAATTTCCTTCAAGAATTGAGGATATTGACCTAACAAGGATAGTAAATTGTAAGAGGGAAGTACTATTTTTAGAGAGTTTATTTGTTTCAATTTCTCATAGATCAAGTTATTTGGATTCTCTTTGAGGTAATTTTTCATTGATTGTGTGGTTTATTAGTTATTCACATATTTTCTTGCGACACGGTACAAGTATGTAAAGTTCTTGAAACAAATTTTGGGAAAGAGAATGCAAGGTTGAACTATGTAGAAGGGATTATTCCCATTGGAAAATTTGAGAATATTTTTGAAAATTGATACAACCGGATGGAAATCACGTGGAAACAGTTCTACTCAGTAGATTGACTTACAAAAAGTACTCCTTTAATATCAAGGAGATTCAATTAGAGTATTACTTTCAAAGCGGATCACTAATATGGTTCATGTGTGTTATTGACATGCACAATCAAAATTGGATGGTGTTGAGAGTATAGATGAAGAACGATCCATTAAGAAATAATATCACTTTTATATTAGTGATGATAAAGAGCATGACACACTTTTTGTCCAACATTGCTTTACAATTTTTTTTGAGAATTTGAGCAGCAAGGGTGTAAAATTTGAAAATAATTTTGTATGGTCAGATGGATGTGCAACACAATTCAAATATTCATATCCATTCTATGCACTCTATAGATATCATAAAATCTACAAAATACCACATGTTTGGAGTTTTTTTAGAGTGGGCATGGAAAGGGTGAGTATGATGGAGCAGGAGCTTGCATCAAACAAGCTTTAAGAAAGCATCAAATGAGTTATCCAGAAGATTGTCTAGACAATGCACATGATCTTGTTGAATGGTGCAAGAAACACTTTGCATCAAATAAAATGTGGTCGGCACATCTTCAAGAATAAATCAACACATTCCACATAGAGTGTTTTGGGAGATATCGGGTATGTATAAATTACATTAAATCAAAAAATTGAATTTATTTAAATTTAAAATATATATATATATACACATATTTGTTCTCATAATATTTTTGTTGTACATATGTATCTAGGTGTGGATAGAAGATCGATGCATGGATGCAAGAGGGTAGAAAAAA
>VDFB02246801.1:0-12646 GCA_007258455.2 Sequoia sempervirens
TTTCTGAAATGGAGTACACTCCTAATGTTTTCAAGTCGAATCAGCACTTTTCACGATTACATCAAGCGGTGAGGCGGACTTGCATCATGTCAAGCCCGATTGTTAGGCCTACTGCAGCGGAAGTGACAACACTTCAATCAAGAACTTTTGGGTCATTACGGACTCTGTCGGTGATCTATTCTATATCAGTTGAGCCTTGAGTTTGTAATGCGGCTTGCATTAAGCATTACAACCCAGGCTACTAGGGAGATCCAGTCAGCAGATGGTAGGTTGATTTGCAGTTTAAAGCCTGACATGGCTGAAAAGTGTTTTTCCATTCCCCCATGGCCTGAAAGTGTAACTCTTTCGAGGGATGAATGTGAAAAGATGTGGAATATGCATAAAGACAAATACAGCAAGAAGATTGTACTGAAGTGAATGAAAGGAAAACATAAAAGTGTTGTTCATAGTTGCAATCCAGTTGGCGGAAGGATAAGTCACACTTCCATATTTCAGTGATGTCAGCAAAGTTCAATAGCGGCCAATGAGATTGAAGATTTCCTAGATCTATTGCGGATGCGAAAGATATTTATGGCTTGATTGTTTTGTTGTTGATGGTATAGATGCACCGAACCGGGACACAATCTCAAACTTCCTAGCGGATGTGATCGAGCTTTAAAGCAGCTTTCTTCTAGAAGCTTTCTTTCCCGCTTTCTTTCTATTCTTGGAATAATCCTTATCCATTCTTTGGGGATAGAAAGAAGATAAGATGTAATAGTTGGCGTTTCCCGCTTTTTCTGCTTTTTAGGGTTTTAGTTGTTATCTTGTTTCTAGATTTAGTAATAAAGCTTGCTTGCTGAGCAAGCCCTAGATTGTGAAAGCAAGGAGATTTTAGGGTTCCCTACCCCTCTGCTTCTCTATAAAATAAAAGGCCTTTAACTCATTTATTTTCTTTAGCAGATTAGCATATGAGAACAAAGCGAGGAGCCTATTGTGCCTTCTATTTGTTATGCTCAAGTATTGTTCATTTGTGTTGTGATAAAGGCAGTGTTGAGGCCTCTTTAGCCAACAAAGGGAGTTAGTGAGATTCTTTGTTTTCCTATTGTGTTAAGAATAA
Source organism: Sequoia sempervirens (assembly GCA_007258455.2). Lineage (NCBI taxonomy): Eukaryota > Viridiplantae > Streptophyta > Pinopsida > Cupressales > Cupressaceae > Sequoia > Sequoia sempervirens. Next base: position 1,097 of record VDFB02246801.1, read on the forward strand.
GTTTGCAAGCCTCCTTAGCTGCAATTTCTTGTTTGAGCATGTTAGAGGGAGTTTTGTTTTAGAGATTTGAGTAATAAAATCATGAGCCTCTTTTGCCTTGGTCTAAAATCTCAGATTTCCGTTATCTATGTTATGCTTTCATGATCTTTATTTCAGCTTACAGTGAAGTGTGTAGGTGTTTGTTGGGAGAGAGATTATTAAAGTATTTTTGTCAGAGAATCTACCTTGTTAATTTCTAACTTCTCTTGCTCTGCTATTACTTGAGAGGTTAGGAACGTCTTTAGTTTAAGTTAGTCGTAGTTGAACTTCTTATCAGAAAATCTCAGCTGCGGCGTTTGTGTTTAAAAACCTTGTGCTCTAAGCTGATCCAAAAGATAGGCAACTTAGTTTTGGTTTACTTTCTTTCCAAACACCATCAACAGAGGGGCCCCTCTAATTTGAAGCGGAGTTTATCGTGCATAGCTGTCGTTCAAATCCATTCCAGTCGAATTTAAGCATGCCATGAGGGTTTTATGCAATTATGATGGTGAATTCTTGCTTTAGTTAAATATAGTGGCTAGTCGATCATAGATTGTATGCGTGTCTCGCCAATGCAATTTATTATCCTAGTTGGCTATCCTTGATGTTTTGTGTTCAATAAACTTGTTCAGATTGAGATGATAGTTGTGCCACCTTGCCTTCAAGTAGAGAATCTGTACTTGGTTTATTGTATATTGTTGTTTCCAATAAGCCTATTCAGCTTGAATGGTTGTGCCACCTTGCCTTCCGTTGTGAGTCAGGTACGGCTTATCATGGATAATCATTCACCGCTCCATTTCCTCATGCTCATTTTTTTGAGGAAACTGGATAGATTTAAAGTAGTTAGCTTAGTTGTAGTTAATGATCTGCGAAACCAGAAAATCCTTAGCTGCAACGTTCTTGGTTTTCTTAACCTTGTGCCTCTTCCAGCTAAGAACAAAAAGATAGGACTTAGATTACTTTTCTTTTCCACGCATTCCAGCACTATGAGGGAGCTTCCCCTCCTAATTTGAAGAGCACTCATTACGCGGTGCGTAGCTGTCGTTACAAACCTGCACTCAGGAGGTGTTAGTTTTTACACGCCAGGGAGACCAAAAAAAAATTCAAAAATAATTAAGACCAAGCCAAAAAACATACACAGCGGACCAACAGCAGACAGACATACAACGCAGCAACAGCAGACTAACTGGCATTTTCCCAGTTCTTAGAAGGATATTAACAACATCATCCCCAACCCATTCCTGGCCTTCTTTGGCATTCTTCTTGTCCATTTCATCCTTGATCACAGCAGAAATGCATCAATGTTTGCTCATATACTATGAAACAATTTAATACAATTTATGTAAACATTCTAGTTCTGACATAAGATTCTAACCTTTAATATTTTAAACAATGTATACTGCAGTGTGTTTCCCAATAATATTTGATGGGCAAGGGTACTTTAGGATTTACTCATTGCATAAAAAATTTAATGTTTTTTGTCAATAAAGTCTTAAGACATGATATACAGAAAAGAAAAAGAATTGTTCAAATGGTCAGGGAAACTTAGAAATCTAGGTATTTAATTCCATAATATTATATTGAGAAAGATAAAGTCTAGATGAGAAGTATTTTGGAGTTCCTATATATTAGCATTTGAGAAGTTTGTACTTTTACATATTAATTTTAAAGTTCCTTGCTCTGAAACATTTTTTATTACCATGAATAAAAACTATATTTCTGCAAGTTTCTGGTAATGGAGATGTGGGGATGCATTTCAGGAATGGTCAAAATTTCCCTAGATTTGGGGGACAATTAATAAAAGGTATATATAAATTTAAAATTACAAGAAAATTAAAACAAGTTCATATTCTATAGATTTTCAATTGCACAACCATAAAGAACTGAAATTCAAGTCCATGACATTGACGTTAAAAATCAAAATTACATTCTCATATGACAGTGAAAATTAGAAAATCAAAGTATACCAATTTTATTTCGGTGTTTTATTAATGACAATTCTGAACATACAAAATTCTTACCCCCAAACATGGGGCAGCAAGCTCAATAATTAGATTGGTTGTTAGATAAATATCCCATAAACTTGAAAAATTTATCATCACTTTTGGATCTTGAACCAGCTGACTCCTTCAAGAGGACCTGAACCAATCTTGGAGAAGACTATTCTTGTCAACATGCCTTGGCTCCACATTCCATTATGGTGCCAGATTCTCTTTGTATTCAAGTGTCTCGTGAGTGATGTGGTGAGGAACTTGTCTAGAAGTTAGCTTCCCTTCTCTTCTAGGGGTGATCCTGTTCATCTTGATAGAGTGGATAAAACTATAAGAGTATTCGAACCTCTTAATAGTATTGGAACTAGAAATTTGTGAAAGGACTCAAATGAAGAATGCTTGTAGCATTGTCAAACTCCAATGTAGCACAACCATGCTTCAGTATCTTCCTATGCTAGAGCGAGCCTATACTCCTTATCCACCTTATTGTAGCCTATGAGACTAGCAAATGTGGTCCTCTCAACTTGAATTTAATGAAACTTCCTTTCTACCATACATTTCCTGAAGAGCCTTCGTGAAATCCTTCTTCACATCCTCATAATCCATAGGAATTGCTCTAGGCATCTCTAGAAATTGTTTATTTTTAGTTGCATTTGTGGCCGTGTGTAGAGGGGTTTCCAACTTTTCCCACTTCCACTAAATGATGTACTGCATATGATTGTTACAATATCCAAGGTGGGGGTCTCTCATAAATTTTATCACTAATATTAAGAATTCAAAAAACTTGTTGAAGATGAAAACTCAAACCTTGACAAAATCTTTTAGGTGATTGACATACGATTGTTTCATGACTGTCTAGGAATTCATGTAATTAACTTTTGCCAAGTCTAAGGATGGTTTTCGATAATAGATTGAGTTTTGTGGATTATTGTAACCGTAAGTTGTTAGCTGATTACCATCCCTCATGACAAGTTCCTTTAGAGACATTACTATGGGGATGTTGGCACACATTTGTATCTTAGATACTGTCTAGGTGCTTATGGAGGTTTATGCAGTGATTTAATATGGAGATAAGTTAGTGGATTTTTGTGTAAGAGGACCGGATGTCTCTCAACCCAAACTGATCATGATGAATGCAAATTTTGATGAACCTTGCAAGTTCTGCCCTCAAATTGCTGAATATAGGCTTTGGTTATTTTTTCAAATACTTCACATGCAATCTTCTAACTTGCTGGTCTGACTATTTCAGTCTGATGTAAATGCTTATAATTGATGATAGATGCACAGATGATGTTTTACGAATGCCTTCCTTAATATCTAAATGAATTACTAGATGTAATGCAATCAAATTTGGTGTTTTCAAATGCATATACAGCCTGTAAGCATTATGTCAAACAATTGACATACATCCTCATACATTATTCAAATGATCACTCTAACTCCAACTGATGTTATCTTTTATTGAGATGCAAGCCTACAATAATGAGTTCAATGCAAATGCCAAGACTCTTGGCTTACATTCAAAATACAATGAGTTCCCAAATCTGATATGAAACTACTACAGTCTGACCTTCAATTTATTTCTGTATCAGCATGTTATGACAATGCAAATATCCCTTTCTACCATGGTAATAAGTTCTTACAGCTGTAGCCACTGACAATGCAAAATGCAACTCTATTTAACATGTATATTATAATGCAAATTAGCTGTTTGAAGTACCAAACTGAAAGCGATACAAGTATGATAAAACCTGGAGTTTGAAGGCTGCTTGCACATAAAAATTCGATTCTCCTTGCTGCTAATAGATTTGCCTCCCAAACCCTAGCGCCTAGGCTTTAACACCTCCAACGATGCCTTCAGATTTTATTTTGATTTTTTGTGAACTCCCTTGAAGAAATCGCCCTAGGTCTTGAGCCGCCCCTGCTGCTGGTATATCAGACCTTTGTGCTTATTGTTTTGACCACCAATCACCATCAATTCGTCCTAGACATTATCTCTTAACCTTTGAACATTGAAAGCTACAAACTCCAAAGAAAATCGATGCCTCATAAGGAAGATATGAGCCAAAATCGTGGCTCTCTCAATGCTGCTGTGTATGACTGGAAATGCTTCTCAAAACCATGTCACTGTAGCGCGGGTACTGTAGCGCGGCACTGTTCACAGGCACTGTAGCAAATCAGCACTGTAGCGGCTACTGTAGCGCGGCACTATTCACGGGTACTGTAGCAGCACATCAACACTTCAGATCTGCAATGATTAACCTTTGAAACCCTTGTTGAAATCTATTGAAACTTCACCAATTTTGCACAAGTATGGCTCCTGAATGAAGCCACTCTGATAGCACTCTTCAGCTGATCTCTCACAACCTCAGATTGCTGCACATCGAAGAGTTTTCGTTCTCCAATGGCTGGTAATCTGCAGAAACCCTTGTTTCTCACAAACTCCAAAGCTTTCAATAAAAGACAAAGTTGAATAATCATATCATAATGAATTCTTTTTGCCCTTTGAAAGCTTTTATAGCCTCTTTGAGAAAATCGACCTATTTTGGCTTTTAAAAATCATTTAAATATTATAATCTTCAATTTGCATTTAATGCCCTCTCATTACCTTGGTTTATGTGCACATAATTAATTTATATCATTAAATACACTTTTAATGTGTCATTGGCCCCATTCGAAATATAAAGTTAATTTATAACTTTATATTATAATCCTTTTTAATATAAAGTCATTTTATAACTTTATATTATAAACCTTTTTAATTAAAATCATTAATGACACATTAAATATTAATATCTCCATAAATATGCATCCGTTAGCCATGCCAACTGAAACCAAGGTCAATTTTGCCAAACTCTGAGTGATCAGACGCCCTGCCAAAGATAGTAACTCCTGATAGCTGACTTACTATAAATAGTAAGTACACACCACTGAGTCTAGAAACATCTGCAAAGGTCCAATCAACGGTCGATACTGCAAATATGCTTTGTTCAGGTGCCCTGCTAATATTGGAAACCCCGACTCCCAAAATAGTAACTTACTATAAATAGTAAGTGTGCCAAACTGAGTCAAATAACCTGTGCAAAGGCCAAAACCTAAATCCAGCTGAGGAGTAATGTCACTAATCACTGGGTGACTGCCACAGAAGACCCTCTACCCATAACTGTTAGCCTACGAGGGTCGAATGATAGGCTAATCCTTACGAACTCTGATGCTCACAAAATGGGGACATTACAGTCCGCCCTCCCTGAAATTGCTTACCCCCAAGCAATCTTCACTGCAAAGAAACTCCAGTCCTCGGGAGGCCCAAAAGAAGAACTGTGAAATATCCCACACATCTCTAACTGACTCCTGTAGCACCAGTATAAACATAGTTGCGCAAAATATTCCTGGATCCCAAACTCGGAATGGAAGTCTGTCGTGCCTAATACCCTCCGACTTCCTCTGCGCTACTCTGATCTCAACTTCACCATGCCAAAAGTGGTGAAGCAAACCAATGGGACCCATCCAATACACCGTGCCCAACTTGTCGCCACCTGGATCCCAAAACAACCGAACCCCACATCCATTCGCCATATAGCGATAAAAATATCTGGAAGTGTCTATAACACAATATCTCTCTACAGCTCCCGCTAAACTCCCATGGATGTGATAACTAACCAAACCATCATGCCAACTGACACCATAGTCATCCTGTAACCCTGTACCCATCAGAAAACTTTGTGACATAGAAGTAGCAAACCTTGTTGGATACATATCAGCATGATGTATAACTGACAGCTGTCCCTGCAAGTAATCCCCCACAAACAGCTGAGTCGGCCGCTCGTAGCCGCTAATCCCATCTTCTGAAGATGGTGAATACCCATCCCACAAAGGATGGTATAATCCCGGAGCCAATCCACACGGATGCATCAAGTCCTCCGTGTGTGGATCAAAAGAAAAGTAATGAGCACTCCTCACTGTGTAGTCGCGGTAAAATGCTCCAACCTCTATCAATGGCTCATCACTATCAACACTTGAATCAAGCAGCTGATCCCTCTGATTTTGAAAAACAACAAGTTGGCATCCAAAATTAGCTGCATGGGATGAAGTAACATATTTGCTTCCAAGAGAGGGAAACAAATCTACATGAGAGCCATACTACCAACCAGATGACACTCTGTGAGTCCCTTGTGAAGATGATGGAGTAACGTCGTGTACTAACACACAACTCTCAGGAGAATCCACCACAACCACACAAGAGCTATCAACTATCGAACCTGCATCAATTGTCATCGTACTAACCACAGGAGAACCTGATGTAACATGTGGTCCTTTGCTACTCTCAATCCAAGTACTCATCCCAACTGAGTCAACTGCCCCTGTATCTGGCATGGATGTTACCACATCCTCTCTACAACCCGTAGATATATGATCCTCACCGACTGCCACTATATGTAACTGTACTGTATCTACAGCTGATGGAGATTGTGTCAAACTCAACTCCACGATAAGCACGTCCAACCGTGACTGTGACTCCTGAAGGGCCAACTGGGCGCTCTGCAATGAGTCCATAGTCACCTCAAGCTCAACTGGCGAGGTAGAAGCTTCTGATGTGACAGTATCCTCACCCACTTCCATATTTGTGGGTTGCAAACCAAAAACAAGCACTTCTGCTTCTTTCTCGATCCCTTCATCAATAGAATGTTCTGCTTTTTCTTTCATTGTTCTTCTAATGTAATTGACCACACCCCTTTTTCCAGGTTTCAAAACCAACACACAATTCAAGTAGCAGTCAAAAGAAACATCATTCTTGAACTCATCTGACATACTCTGATATTCTGCACGGAATATGGAAGCATCATGTTCACATTCCCTTATGAACTGTTCAGAAAATCCACTGAATTCCATTGTAGCAACTCAAATTTCTTTTTGTTCTCCCAACAAGATGGCAGGATCTTGGCTCTGATACCACTGTAAGAGACCGGATGTCTCTCAACCCAAACTGATCATGATGAATGCAAATTTTGATGAACCTTGCAAGTTCTGCCCTCAAATTGTTGAATATAGGCTTTGGTTATTTTTTCAAATACTTCACGTGCAATCTTCTAACTTGCTGGTCTGACTATTTCAGTCTGATGTAAATGCTTATAATTGATGATAGATGCACAGATGAAGTTTTACGAATGCCTTCCTTAATATCTAAATGAATTACTAGATGTAATGCAATCAAATTTGGTGTTTTCAAATGCATATACAGCCTGTAAGCATTATGTCAAACAATTGACATACATCCTCATACATTATTCAAATGATCACTCTAACTCCAACTAATGTTATCTTTTATTGAGATGCAAGCCTACAATAATGAGTTCAATGCAAATGCCAAGACTCTTGGCTTACATTCAAAATACAATGAGTTCCCAAATCTAATATGAAACTACTACAATCTGACCTTCAATTTATTTCTGTATCAGCATGTTATGACAATGCAAATATCCCTTTCTACCATGGTAATAAGTTCTTACGAAATTTGTAGCCATGACAATGCAAATGGCTATTTAAGAAAAATTTAAATGGCGGCTGCAGCAATATGAAGAAGGTACGGCCAAATGAATGAAGAATCTCCAGGCTCAAAAATCGATGCACAACCTCAGTTGACCAAGGCGCCCAACATCCAAACACCAGAAGCTGATGAAATAAGGCGTTGCTCCAGAGGAAATAAAGTACAGCCTTGCTGGTACGGCCTGACAGCAACAACTAGAATGGTACGGATCCCAAGAAAAGATGCCAGAACTCTGATAAATAACCTTTGCTTATATCGCCTTGACTGTCTGATGGATTTCACTGTGAATCTCTACCTGAATGAATGATTATGCCCAATCTGTGACTTCTGTATGAAATCACCCAGTGTAAGCTTCAGCTGGTATTGCACAGCCTCAGTCTGCCTAATCTCTGAAGAGTTTTCGTTCTTCAGAAACGATCGTCTGCCAGAAACCCTAGGGTTTGCAAACTCCAAAGCTCAGATGCAAGAAGACAAAATTGAATAATAAACATGATGAATTCTTTTTGCCCTTTGAAAGCTTTTATAGCCTCTTTGAAAAAATCGACCTATTTTGGCTTTTAAAAATCATTTAAATATTATAATTTTCAATTTGCATTTAATGCCCTCTCATTACTTTGGTTTATGTGCACATAATTAATTTATATCATTAAATACACTTTTAATGTGTCATTGGCCCCATTCGAAATATAAAGTTAATTTATAACTTTATATTATAATCCTTTTTAATATAAAGTCATTTTATAACTTTATATTATAAACCTTTTTAATTAAAATCATTAATGACACATTAAATATTAATATCTCCATAAATATGCATCTGTTAGCTATGCCAACTGAAACCAAGGTCAATTTTGCCAAACTCTGAGTGATCAGACGCCCTGCCAAAGATAGTAACTCCTGATAGCTGACTTACTATAAATAGTAAGTACACACCACTGAGTCTAGAAACAATTGCAAAGGTCCAATCAACGGTCGATACTGCAAATATGCTTTGTTCAGGTGCCCTGCTAATATTGGAAACCCCGACTCCCAAAATAGTAACTTACTATAAATAGTAAGTGTGCCAAACTGAGTCAAATAACCTGTGCAAAGGCCAAAACCTAAATCCAGCTGAGGAGTAATGTCACTAATCACTGGGTGACTGCCACAGAAGGCCCTCTACCCATAACTGTTAGCCTACGAGGGTCGAATGATAGGCTAATCCTTACGAACTCTGATGCTCACAAAATGGGGACATTACATTTTGGCTTTTGTGTTATGGGTTCTGCTACATGACAAGTTCCTTTAGGGACATTACTAGGGGGATGGTAGCACACATTTGTATTTTATATACAATGTTGGTGTTAGGGAGCTTTATGTTGTGATATAGTATGGAGAGAAGTTTGTGGATTCTTGGCCTTTGTGTAGTGGGTTCTGCTAAATGACAAGTTCCTTTAGAGACATTACTATGGAGATGTTAGCACACATTTGTATTTTAGATGCCATCTAGGTGCTTAGGGAGGTCTATGTTGTAATTTAGTATGGAGAGAAGTTAGTGGATTCTTGGTCTTTGTGTTATGGGTTCTGCTATGGTATGGAAGCAATTACCTACCTTATTTATGATTCTCAGATTATGAAATTTGAAGCCCACATCCTCTGAATGCTTCAGCATTGTGTTACAATTGGGATTCATGCCTAGCTGTGGGAAAAGCTTCCCCTAAGTTTCTTGGGGGTGTTATCATGTATAAGTGGTGGGAATTTCCCTATGGTTTCCTCTTTTATAGGGGGGACAAAGGTGTCTCTGAGCTGCTCTTGGGCATATAGGGTGAATCTGGACATTTATATATTTTTCAAGTGACATCATGTCATCCTGTATGCATTTTTTTACACCAAAGCTCTGTTTATAAGATATTCTTTTTCCTTACTCCGTAGGAATACTTACTAAATTTAACTATCCCAAGATCTATTTCAACCCATAGAAATTCTTAAATAGATTTGAAGAGAAAAATATTGGGTAGTAAAGAATATAATTGATATTTATTAAATATGTATTTCCTTTTTTGTATGTAATTTCTTCCCTTGCCATCATTGTATTCACCGTCTTTAGAGCCATAAGTTGGAAAGTTGGGAGCGCTCTTTAGTCATCCTAGAAAATCTGCTTGATTTGTTTGTGTTAGTTAATTTATGAACATGTACATAGTGGAAATTCTAAGTGGTTCAAAATGTCTGTCTTAGTCTTAGTCCTTGGTTTCTTTTATTTGCAAATATGTTTCCAGAGATTAGGATACCAGTCTGGTCAATTCTTTAATTTCAATCCATGCTTTTGTGAATTTCTAAATTTTACCATAGGCACTTTGCATGCTTCATATGTCATTTTTTCAAAATTTGTTCAAGATTAGGCACATTTTTCATTGGTCAGTGTCATTTTTTGTTTCTTTTATAATGAGAGTCGAGGAGTTTCATTTTTCAAAGGAATCTGTAACTATATAAAATTAAACTAGTAATTAAATTTAGTACTCCAATGTTTTCTTGCTTCATCCAGTCCATATTCAAATATTTAACCTTGCAGTCAAATTCTAGATACTTATAATAGTTCTATTTTTACATGAATCTCTATTGATCCTGCCTTCAAATTGTAGTAAATTGTTTCTAAAATGTTTTAGGGATGTGCACAGGTTTACACTACCCTAGATTTAGAAAGGCAAGAGATAGCTGAGAAGGTAATCAGTGAGGAAGCTGCTGAATATGACAAAGAGAGAATCACACTTGCTGAGAAAAAATTAAAGAAAGCCCATGAGAAAGTTGAAGATCTCTACAAAGCACGTCAGAAGGAGATAGATAAAGCTGTTACTAGGGCTATAGCGAGGTTTATATTTTACATGGCTTAAAATACTATGTGATGGTAATGATTTCTTCCCTGTTCCAGGATTATAGTTCGTTTTTAGATTTCTGATAAATAGAGAATTGTGCATACGGTTTTAGGGTCAATGTTGAGTGGAAGCATTCAACCAAACTTCCAGTTGTCATGCCAGAACATGCAAATGTTTCAAGGTTAGCATGTATGCCCCATCATGTCATGGTATTTAGCCAAGAATTATTTGATATGATCCTGACGTCTGTCTTGAATTGCAGAGAAGCCATGTTAGCTGAAGCTGTGGCAGCTGCTTCAGAAAAGGCTTGTTCAATTGTCATTCAGAAATATACCACAGCGTAAGTCAATGTTCACTGACCGTTTGCATTGATCCCTAACCTATTTTTTTGGTCCATTCTTAGCAAATTGTCTTGTGCTCCATACTTGCAAGACCCAGTCCAGAAAAGATGGTCGTAGTTCAAAGATGAATGCCATTAATGAGTTTTGTGTTGGAAATGTTTATATTCATATTATGTGTTAGAATCTGGCTGTAAATCTCTAATGTCACTTGATAAGGATTCAATGTTGGATTCAAACTAAGAAATATTTTCTCAATGATAATTGCAATATTCATCACATTGGGAGCATTTAGTCTAAAATAGTAACATAGACATACACAGACCTATTTTTTAAAGATTATCTAATCAAGACTTGGTACTGTTTCATTGAACAAGCTGCATATACTCAATATCACTTTCCCTATATGTGAATAGCACAATCATATCAGCATTATATCATAAAATGAACTTAATGCATATAAGATTTGATCATTCTCCAATTGCTAAATTACCAGTATATATAAATACTATTACCTTTTTTTTTATGAAAAATCAGAACAAAAAAAAGAAAAGGAAAATATTTTCTGCAAAATCAGCAAAGCATTACAAAGTCAAAGAAAGTCAAAATCAAAGTCAAAGGATAAGGATTACAAATATCTTATTACAGAGGATAAGGATGACAACACAGAGGATAAGATTGACAACTCATCAAGCAAAAAGGTGAATCTTATCTCAAAGAAAGTGAAAGTGAAAGTCAAAGGATAACGCTTGCAAAATATCTTATCCACAAAGGATAAGGATTACAAATATCTTATCTACAGAGGATAA